>VZTX01009798.1:0-28417 GCA_013400915.1 Pardalotus punctatus
AGTCCCTGCCTCTGTTCCTGTCTCTTAACCTGCTCCTCCGCTGCCCCAGCTCCTTCTCGAGCCCGTACTCGGTCTCTGCTCCTACCCCAGCCCGTCCACTGCCCTCTCCCTCATACAGCCCCTGCCGCAGCCTCTGTACCTGCTCCTCCCCCAGTTCCTGCTCTTGCCCCTACTCCTCCCCCGCCTTCACTGCGCTCCCCCTACTACAGCCCCTGCCCCTGTTCCAGCCCCTGAACCTGCTTTTCCCCTGTCCCACCTCCTGCTTTTCCCCCTTCTCAGTCCCTACTCATGCCCCCGCCCCTTCACTGCCCTCCTACTACAGCCCCTGCTCCTAAACCAGCTCTGCCCCTGCCCTGTGGTGGCTGGGGGGAGTCCCAGGTGACACTGCTGAGGGTGACTCTGCCCCAGGGTGCTGGCATTGCCCGGGTGCACAGCATCACTCCGGACCCACGCCCTGCGGAGCTCCTGCACCCAGACCCGTCTGCATATAAGGGACCTAACCCTGCCACCATCCAGGGATGGAGAGACAGGTCCCACCTGCCCGGGGGAGGGACAGGGAGCTGGCGGACACGTCTGCTGTGGTCTGGCCACCCTCCCCAGGACCACCTGGGGGACACAGTACGGCTGGAAGCCTCTGGGTGGGAATATCTAGGTGGCTGCCTGAACCCCTTACAGGCTAGCTTGGGTGGGGCGGGTGTGTGTGTGACGGTCCCCGGACGTCTGGGACCCTGCTGCCGCACTTCCAGGCGGGAACATATAAATATTTCAGCGGAATAGCCTAGCCCTGTCAAGTTGCATTTGCTTCTGGCAGGGTGAGTGCTGGGAAAGGGGGAGGAAAGGCGGGGAGAGAAGATGCCTTCGGAAGATGCTCTCGGAAAATGCGTCATCACCCGGGAGATGGGGCACCAGCTCCGGGGCCCGATTCTCGAGGGGCTCCATCTCTTCCCTCCATGGATGCTATTCCCTCCGGGAGAAGGGCAGGGCCGTGCTTCATCTCCTCCCTGTCCTGATGGCCGGACTCACCCCATAAGCAACTCTCGGGGGGCTGCTGCCAGGCTGGGCGGGGGGGATGAGAAGTTTCGGGAGCTCTGCTTGGACCATAGCGGGCAACTGTCCGGGACCCTCTGGGATGTGGCACAGCCCAGACTGGAACAAGTCCACCTTCAAGAAACAAATGGGGTGCAGAAATAAATCCAAGCAGCTTTGGCCAGTTAAATCAGCGGAGAGAGCCAAGGCGGGGGCACTGGCCAGAGGCCACGGCAGACGGGCGAAGAGCTGACCCTGACTGAGGGGGGTGGAAAAGGGCGTCCCTCATGCCCTCCCGATGCTTTCGGAGGGAGATTTGTCCCTGTATCGGACACACAAGTGCCGGCGGAGCTCTTTCCTAGGGGTGGCCGGGCTCTTCCTCTTCCTCCGCCTCGTCTTCCCTTTCCTGCCGCCCTCTGCACCGTGGGATTTGTAGTCCCCACGCCGTCCAGCTCGTCGGGCGCGACTACATTTCCCGAGGTACCCCACATCCTCCTCCTCCTCCTCCTCCTCCTCCTCCTCCGCCTGCCGCTTTCCCGGGCTCGCCGCGGATCCGGCGAGGGCAGCGCCGGGGAGCCCCGGGATCGCCGCCGTTCCCCCGGCTGGCAGCGGCCATGCCCGCCGCGCACCAGGTACGGGGTACGGGCTGCGGGGTGGCCCGGGGGCGGTGGCATGCCTGGGCTACCTGGGATGCCGGCGATGTTGTTTCCCCCGCGTGCCGGCGTTGTGGGGTGCCCCCGCCCCTGTTTCAGGGTGAGCAGCTGCCGCGTCCCCCTCGTCCCCCCAACACCCTTCTGTGCCACGTGCACCCCAAAGCACCCCGCAGCGCCCGTCCCTTGGGTGCGTGGCGGTGGGAGGCAGAGAGGTGGGCGAGGGTGTATTTTAGGAGCTTCACGCTTCTTCTTGTAGGGAAGGTGCCCCAGGGAGTCGCGCACCCCCATTTAGCGTGGCGGCTCCCCGCAAAACACATCGTGCTTTGGCGGTGTCACTTGTGTGTCACCGACATGCGGCTGGGGGGAGAGCATCCCCCCGACCCCCAGGGCTGTCGCCTCTGGACCACGGTGGCCGTGGCTCTGCGGGGAGCTGAGCCTGAGCTTGGCCACCCGTGTCACCCGTGATCCCGGGCTGACAACAGTGTGCAGCATGACAGTGATCCATGCCAAGGTCACACCCCGATAACCCAGGTTCACATGGTGATAACGGACCAGCTCTGCTCCCTATCCCTCCCTCTTCCCCTCTCCTCCCTCTCCCTGTTCCCTCTGCTCTCTGGCTTGCTCTAGGGATGAAGGATGGAGCATTCCCTGGGACTCATGCCCACTCACCTCGAGCAGAGCAGCTCCACAGATGTTCTGGAAAAGTGGAATTGGGTGCAGCCAGATGGATTCTGGAGTCCCTTCGTGTGCGGGAACACCCATGCTGGGAGTTAAGAGCCAGTGCTTCTGGGAATGGAGTAGCTTCATGGAGCTGCATCCTGGATTTAGTGTGAATGGTTTCCTGTGTGCTAGGGATGCATGTGTGTATCCCTCCTGGATGGACGTGGCAGGAAGTGGGGAGCAGAGGGTGGCGAACATCCCACAGGGGTCTTGGTACACATAGTGGGGGCTGGCCCACAGCAAGTGGCAGCTGCAGGTGACATCCACAGCCCAGCATGGGGACAAGTAGGTGATGGGGCAGTGCAGGCACTCACAGCTGGCACTGTCCCCAGCATGGTGGTGGGGTGAGCATTTGGGGGGAGTTAACACTTGCTCCTTGCCCTTTGCCCTTCCTGCTACAGCAGGGGGGCCAGTGCTCCAGCCAGTGCTGGACCAGCTCCCTGGCCAGCGAGTGAGTGAACACCTGCTTTGATCCCCAAGGATCTGTTTAAGATGTAGGGGCTCAGCCGTGAGCTCTGGGACACAAAATGCTTTGGTGATACTCAGGCACCAGTGCTGAAATCCCATGGGAATGCTGCTGGAGTGGTGAGTCCTCACTGGGGCAAATGGGCACTTGACTTCCCATGAGTTTTCATCACCATCAGCTTTCCCCTGCTAGCACTGGTGCTGGCTCATGTCCCCATTAGTCCTGTGTTATCCAGCAGCAGAGGGGGGAATAATCCCCAAATTTCACTGTGTGGGATCCAGTGGGACACAGACTGGGACCATGAACTTACTTTTTAATGATTGTGATTATTTGTTCCGCAGTTATCAGGGTAATCAGGTTTCTAGACTTTGCTCCCATGGCGTGAATTGGCATATGTGGAATTTTATGGCATGAAAAGTCACCTTGGTGACTTCTTGTGGGCGTGGGGAGCACTGGGAGTGCTCCCAGTCCAGGCCTTTTCTTGTCCCTGCCCTCATCCCATGACCGCTAATCAGGTCTCTTGGTGCTGCCAGCTTTCCTGCAGCCAAACCTCAGGATCTGAGCTTTTAATCCCCCTCTGGACCATGAATCTCATGGCATTTTGCATTCTCCACAGGCTGGGCATTGTGTCCCACCAGGAAGAGCCAAGGGGCAGCCACTTGCCTGCGGCTCAGCTGAAGTCCTGCCAACCACCCAGCTACTGAGTAACATGGTCGGCCCTGTGCCCAGTGTGCACATTAACTCATTTCCACAACCAGCACATTCCCTGTGCCGTCCCCTCTGGAGCATCCCCAGCACAGGGCATCTGCACCCCTCGGCCCCTGGGTCTGTAGCTCAGAGGGAAGCATTGCTCCAGGAAGCGGCAAAACGCCACTGAGTCTTGAAGGGGAGGAAAAAGAGGTGATGGGAGCTGAGGAAGCCCCACTGTGGATCCAGATGCTCCATGCATACAGGCTCCGGATGCACGTGATGTACGAATGCTGCCCGAAATGACCCCCCCTGCTTTTGCACAGCGAGACGTGCGGCTGCTTTTCTTCTTCCCAGAACACCTCCTGGGGAGAAGGTAGTGGTATTTATTTGCCTTGCAATTCTGGAGGAATTTTGAGCCTTTGCCAAATGCTGCTTTTTCCACAGAAACTGCAGTGCCCTGGTTTTCCATGCGTCCGAGAGCGCCTGTGGACAGAGAGGGGCTACGTGGTCCGGCAGAGCCTGTGTAGCTGATGGCTCCCAGGATAATGCCACTGTCGTGCTGCAGAGCCATGCCCAAGAGGAGTGATGGTGCCAAAAAGCAGGTGTCAGAGATGGTGCCAGACCAGCGCTGGAAGCTACAAGTCTTCTACCTCTGCTTCTATGGCTTCATGACGCAGATCCGGCCTGGGGAGAGCTTCATCACACCCTATCTCCTGGGGGATGACAAGAACTTCACAAAGGCAGAGGTGAGCTGTGGGCACCCTATCCCCCACTCTGGTGTCCCCCTGTCTGGCTGTGGTCACTACCCTGGGGCTGCCCAGAACTTCCCTCTGTGGTTCTGGGGTGCACAGGGGTGTCAGGTCCTGAGCATGGTGGTGTGCAGTGATTCATGGTGGTGCTTTTTGGGGCGAGGCTGTGTGGTGTGGGTTGCTGTCTCACTTGGCTGTGAGGTCACCCTGTCCCCTGAGTCCCAGGTTCAACTTTCCCTGGCATAAGACCTTGTGCCCAGGCTGTCAACTGATCTTGGGGGTATTGTGTGACCTCTGCCCACCTGAGCAGCCTGTGGGATGGTGGGAGGGTGCTGGACTGCGAGAAGCCATGCCCCATTCCACTGGGGAGACCTTTCCGTGATGACACAGTGCACCGCCAGGCTGCTGGCAGCAATGGGGTTAGACAAGGAGGGGCCACAGTGTCATCATCTCTTAACCAAGGGATGCTGGCCCCAATCCCAGCCGGCTGCTGCGTCTGTGGGAACGCTGCATTCCTGGCATGGGAAGGGGCTGAGGCTCGGCCAGACCCCCAGCCGAGCATGCTGCTGGTCACATTCCTCCCTGAGGACGTGCTGCCACGGAGGTCAGCAGCTGGTGCCCACACAGTCCCCAGGTTGGGGGGCACTCCCAGGGATGTACCCAGCGCTCAGCCTCTCCTTGCCTTCACGGCAGGTGACCAATGTGATCACGCCGGTGCTGTCCTACTCCTACATGGCCGTGCTGGTGCCCATCTTCCTGCTGACGGACTACCTGCGCTACAAGCCCGTGTTGGTGCTGCAGAGCCTGAGCCACATCTCCATCTGGCTGTTGCTGGTGCTGGGCACATCCGTCCTGGCCATGCAGCTGATGGAGTTCTTCTATGGCATCACCATGGCCGCCCGCATCGCCTACTCCTCCTACATCTTCTCCCTAGTTGCCCCATCCCGCTACCAGCGGATGTCCAGTTATTCCCGCTCCGCTGTGCTCCTGGGGGTCTTCACCAGCTCTGTGTTGGGCCAGCTCTGTGTCACCTTGGGCGGCGTCACCTTCCTCACCCTCAACTACATCTCCTTGGCCTTCGTCAGCTTTGGCCTCATCCTCACCCTCTTCCTGGAGCGGCCCCGGCGCAGCCTCTTCTTCAACCGGCCCAGGGTGTCTGGTGACACAGCTGTGCCCACTGAGCTGGACAGGATGGCTGGGGGGGACAGTGGGGTGGACACACGGGGCTGGAAGGACATGGTGCTGTGCCGTATGCTGCGGGAGCTGGGAGCACTGGCCAGGCAGCCCCAGCTCCGCCTCTGGTCCCTGTGGTGGATCTTCAACTCGGCTGGGTACTACCTGATGCTGTACTATGCACACATCCTCTGGAATGAGATCTCTCCCACCACGGACAACCGCCGGGTGTATAACGGAGGGGTGGATGCTGCCTCCACGCTGCTGGGTAAGCTGGCCTGGGATGGGAACACCAGGCATGTGGGGGGACACCTCTGGGAATGGCTGGGGACACCAGGGAGGCGGGGGGGTCACTGCCATCCTGCTGCATCCCCTGGGAATGGCTGGGGTCAGCAGGAATGCTGTGGGACACTCCACACTGCATCCCTTGGGAATGGTGGTCCTTATGGAATTTTTGGTGTTTTGGCATTGGGGATGGCATGATCATCACTGGGCTGGGTGCCAGCCTAGGTAGGGCAGGTAATCCCTGAGGTGCTCACAGCATCCTTCAACCCTCCCCAGGAGCTGTCACCTCCTTTGCTGCTGGCTACGTGAAGATCCGCTGGACACTGTGGTCACAGCTGGTGATCGGAGTGGTGACGGCATTCCAGGCTGCATTGCTCCTGCTCATGAACACCACCACCAACATCTGGCTGTGCTATGCTGCCTATATCTTCTTCCGCGGTTCCCACCAGTTCCTGGTGCCCATTGCCATGTGCGTCGTGCTCCCGGAGACCTGCTCCCACCCCAGCAGCCGGGTGGATACCAGGGGTTCACCAGTGCTCCCTTTTTTTCCCAGTTTCCAGATTGCTACCTCCCTCTCCAAAGAGCTCTGTGCCCTGGTCTTTGGCGTCAACACCTTCTTTGCCACTGTGCTGAAGACCATCATCACTGTTATCATGGCCGACAAGAAGGGCTTTGGCTTATCCGTGCATCCCCAGGTAGGGATGGTGGGGCACCTGGCATGGAGGTTGTCCCTGAATTGTGTGGGATGAAGGGAGGGGTTTCTCTTCTCTCCCCTCTCTCCTCTCTTGCAGTTTTACGTATATTTTGGCTACTTCACGCTGCTGGCCGTGGTTTACCTGCTGGCGGCCATTGGAGTGGGCATCCGGCACAGCCGCCGCAGGCAGCCGGTGGAGCTGGCACTGGCCAAGGAGACATGTCAGCTCCCCATGGAGATTCCAGCGCAGGAGAAAAGCCCAGAGGTGGGCACTGTGCAAGCCTGAGTGCTGGCACTGCAACACCATGGCTGGCTCTTGGCTCCCTGAATGAGCATCATCATCATCACCATGTGCTTGGTCTCCCGTCCCACTGCTGGCCCTTTGGTGCTGGTCTGGTGAGGATGTAACCTTTGGGACATGTTTCTTGCTCCATGAGGACAGGGCTGTGCCCCTTCCCTGTTCCCACACATAGATCGGGGGCAGCATTCCCATGGTGCCACCACTGTGTCCCACAGGGACATCCATACCTGCAGGGGTATGGATGGGGACCCCATCCCACTCCATCCCCATCATGGCACGGAGCCAGGACACAAGAGGATGTTTCTTTATTCAGTGCCTTTAGAAAATGGTTTATAGGACACAACCAACAACAAAAAAATAATACAAAGATCCACAGGCTTTAAATTGCATTAATTACACAAAATACAGTAGACTGTAAGAAATAGAGACCGTGCAACTCGCACAGCTTTTATGGTAATAATTTCCATACAATAACAAAAAAGCTAGTTAGAAATTTCTCTGTTTTCTTTTTTTTTTTTTTGGTTTTTTTTTTTTAGCACCTTGGATTTGCCCACACCAATTCCAACCAGCTTTGCTGCGCCTTTGCCATTCAAGCCCAGCAAAGGTGGCAAGGGAAGGGGGGGATGGCAGTGCCTGCCCTCGGAACCACACGTGCTCAACACGCACACACAGAGAAATACATGCCAAGGGCAGACCTGGCCATGCCTCAGGGCCACGCTGTCACCCCAGTACCTGTGCTGGGCTGGCTGTGGCTCTGGGGAGTAACAGCTGGGGGTCCCAAGGGTATGTGGAGGGGATGGAGACCAGACCCCCACCAGAGCTCTGCTGGCTGGGAGGTGGAGGTGAGGATGATGATGGGATGGTCCTTACCTGGGGAGGTTGGAGACCATCTAGGGGAGCCCCTGCACTGCCACAGGACAATCCCTTGGATGGGATGCTGGGATTTTGGCTGGAGAAGACCCCGTGGTCTCTCTCAGCAGCAGGGATTTGGGTCCAACCCCAAGCTCCTGGTGAGGACAGCGTGCAGCTGGGAGGCTGGTGAGAGCCGCCACAGGCTTTTGGGAAGGACACCCCACATGGCAGCACTGAAATCTCCCTGCCGAGCATCCTCCCACCCAGCCACCCCAAAAAGAGTATCCAAGCAGGGAGGGGAACAAGCTGAAGTGGTTAAATATTAGAAGAGGAGTGAGAGGAGGAGGAGGAGGAAGGCAGCCAGCGCATGGGCTGCCCTGCCCCAGGTGGGACCTGAGCCCCTGCCGACCCAGGGCAGGGGCCATGGCAATACTCTTTGGCTTCAGGTCTGCGGGAGAAGGAAACCCTGCGGGGAGAGAGCAGGCGTGTGGAGGGGGCTAAGGGGCCCAGGGGTGCCAGGGTGCAGGCTGGCCCGACCCTCCCATGGGACATGGGAGTACCCAGGGGGAGCCAGGGTGGGTGTCACTTTTTGGCGGCAGTCATGAAGCTGTTCTCGATGCAGAGGACGATGAAGGCATGCTGGCAGCTGCTGGCTGCCTGCTCCAGCAGTTTTCCAGACGCCAGCGAGGAAGCCTGGCCAGTTACTGTGCCCTCCTCTGTTCGCCACGTCTCGCAATAACTCTCAGGCAAGCGCCGGCCCTTGGCATCTGAGCCGTGCCAGACACTCTTCTGTGGCCTGGAAGGGCAGAAGTTGGGAGGCTGCTGATGCCCTGCCATGCTCCAAACCCCATTTCCCCATTGCTCAATCCGGCACTCACCATCCTGCATCCCGCAGGACATCCCGGCCATCAAAGGAGAGGATGCGGGCGCCAGGTCGCAGCGGGGCCCCACTGCCCGTGAAAAGGGCTTCCCAGTTATTGAAGAGTACTTCATCCTGGTGGGAGGGGTGGGAAAATGGAGGAGGAGGGCGTTTAGCCCTGCCAGCACCCAAAGAGCATCCCAGAAGCTCCAAGCTGAAACAGCCTCCAGGAAGGGGATGCTCCACGATGGATGGGGGCTTTAGTATGCTCTGCAACCGAAACCTTGGCAGTGCTGGGTTAATGATTTGACTTGATCTTAAAGAGATCTTTTCCAGCCATAACGACCCTATGGTCTTATTCTATGACCCCTGGGAGCTCAGAAAGTGTCGGGAAGGGGATGGGGTTGCACATACCTGGAGGTTGACGATGGGGACAGCGGCGCGGTCGGCCCTGCGCACGATGCTGTAGAGATCCTGCAGGCGCGAGGAGAGGAAGGCACGGAAGGTGCCGGCCAGCCCGACCTGCCGGGCTTGCTGGAAGCACTGGAAATCGGCGCCCCGGATGCCGCGCATGCCGCCACTCAGCGGGGTGTTCAGGGCCACCAGGTGAAGCTGCCAAAAGGGGACAACGGGGCTGGTGGGACACGGCTTTGGCTGCCACCATCAGCTCCCCTCAGCTGGCACACAGCACTCACGGCGGGCTGGAAGTCCTGGTGCACGTGGGCGGCCACAGGGGCCAGATCTGGCCGGCGGTGGATGTAGTAACCATTGATGAGCTCGTGCTGGTGGTGCAGCAGGGGCTGCTCGGGCAGGCGGTGCTGGTTGGCCACCACCTCGTCCCCGCGCCAGGGACGGGCGGTGGGCGGGGGGACGTGGTTGTGGAGGGAGTGCAGGGGCCCGCGGGGCTGGGGACCAGCATAGCGGAGGGTGGGCGGCTTGTCGTACACCTCGTTGTCCTGGGGAGGGGGACATGGGCTGAGGGGGGGTGGTGGTGCCCCAGGGGGGGATGGGGATGGAGATGGAATGGAAATGGGGATTGATATGGTTGAGGATGAACAGAGAAGGGGATGAAGATGATTGGTGATGGATGGAGATGGTTGGGCATGGAGGTGTTTGGGGATGGGATGTATGAGGATGGAGGATAGGGATGAGGACGTGCATGGGGAGCAGAGGACTCACCAGAGCCGAACTGGGGATCAGGTTGTGTTCCTCCAGCTGCAAGGGCATGGCACATCAGATCCCAGCTGCCCCCCTCTCCTCTTCCTCGCGCACGGGTGGAGGGACCCCCGAGCATCACCAAGAGTCACCACCGAGCCCCTGGGGCGGTGCTGTTCGCACGCCCCTCGAGCCAGGCAGTGCAGCCCAGGCCGGGGTGCCCCTCCAGCCCCGCCCACTCACCAGCACCCTGCGGACACCCCCGCGCAGGCAGACGTAGAGCTCCTGCCGGTCGGTCAGGAAGATGAGGCTGCCCTCGGGCTGCTCATGTGCAGTGCTCAGCATCGCTTGGTACGTGGGCACGGCCCGGAGCTGCAGGCACAGCCCGGAGTGGGGCTCAGGGATCGTCTGCCTGCACCACAGGCAACCCCTGCCCAGAGCCCTGACTCACCCCCAAGGACATCCCACTGGTGCCTGGTGGTCCAGGAGGTCCTGGTGGTCCCGGGGGTCCAGGGATGCTGACAGCTGTGGGAGAAGGAGGGTGAGATGGAGAGGGATGCAGCACAGGGGGGAATGCAGAGGTGCAGGGTGGGATCCACTAGAGCAGGTACTCACCTTGTCTGTGGGGACCTGGGAAGGAGGGTGGACCAGGCAGACCAGGGGGGCCAGGAGGGCCAGGAGGGCCCTGTCGCCCCTCATATCCTATACCTGGGGGACCCTGAGGTCCTGGAGGCCCTGGTGGCCCAACAATACTGTCCCCCTTGGGACCCTAGGCAGTGTGAGAGAACATCTGTTGGAGCAAAACTCCCAGGGATGCCAGCCCCGCCACACCCTCCTCGCTCCCTAACCCATGAGGTACTCACCGGCAGCCCAGGGTATCCCTGGGGCCCCGGAGGCCCTGGCAGCCCGGACACACCGGGACCATAGAGTGGGGTGCTTCCCGGCTCACCCTTCTCACCCTTGGGGCCTGAATCCCCCTTGTCACCCTGTGGGATGGCACAGCCTTAGGGTGAGCAGCTGGGGTGTACTGGGTACCCCAAATCATGCCGGGTTCCAGCCGGCAGTGTGCAAAGGGCTTACCCGCAGACTGGCGCCAAAATGACTCAGGTCATAGGGGAAGTGGCCTGTGGAGAGAAGGAGAGGAGGGGAGAGGAGCTGGGATGGGCACAAGCCACCCCCTGCCCAATTCTGCTGCTGCAGACCAGTCACCTACCTGGGGGTCCTGGGGGTCCAGTGTCACCTTTCTCTCCCTTCTGTCCTGAGAACTGGTGGAAACCTGTGGGGAGCAGCAGAGATGCCATCTCAGAGCTGCAGTTCTAAGGGAGGAGGTTTCCCCCCAACCCTGCCTTGCTGAGGTCCCCAAACTGTCCAGAGGGGGCTGGGAGAGGGACACCCCCTTACCAGGGAATGCTGGATGGCTGGAGTCGCTGAACGCCTGTGGGGATGCAAAGGAAGTGGCTGTGGAGACTGCAGCATCCTCAGGGACCTCCCCCTCAATGCTGGTGACAGTGCCACATGCCAGCCCCAGCCAGGATGTCACCAGAGTATCTTCTGTGCCCTCCAAGCAGGCAGGGACCCAGTCACCAGCATGTCCCTCATGGTGACCGTGTTGATACTCACATTGCCATTGTTGTAGACTATGCTTCCAGGTGGCCCAGGGGGCCCAGGGGGTCCTGGGAGGCCTGGGGGACCCTGTGGGGGGCGAGAAGATGTGTCAAGGTCCTGCAGAGTGGACAGTCCCCACCATGGAGGGGGACACGGGTGCCCTGCACTGCCCCAGAGAGAGGGAGACATGTGCCCTTTGCCTAAGGGATTGGGGTCCTCAGAGTGACCCTTGGGGTGTGTGCCCCACCCTGCAGGGCCAGCAGCTGCAGGGGTCACAGCAGTGCTTACCCGCATGCCCAGAACATCCGCAGGGTCACCCTTCTCGCCCTTCAGCCCGTTCATGCCGGGACGTCCCTGTGGATGAGCAGCACAATGAGCCTTGTCCCCGTCCCCCTGCCAGCCCCTGGTGTCATGTCTGATGCTCCAGAGTCACCTCTGACACCCTGGCATCACCTCTGACACCCCGGCACCGCCCCATCCCTCAGGGACACGGCAGGGTTTGGGGTTCAGCGGGTGCAGGATGTGCAAACAGGGAGGGGGATGCGGTGGAGGCGATGGCCGAGGACACAAACAAACCGGGAGCAGGTCTTACGGGTCTGCCCGGAAAGCCGATCTCTCCCTTCATCCCTGCTCGTCCCGGGGGACCCTGGAAGGGAGAGAAGATGAGGATGAGCGTGCTCAGTATGGGGGCACCCCTTGCTCCCCTCTGCCTAGGATCATTCCCATCCCTCCCCTGGGATACAAGGAGGAGGATGGTGATGGTGACTTACCGATGGTCCCGTCGGGCCCCGCAGCCCCGGCTCCCCCTGCAAACAATGGGGAGGAAAAGGGCATCACCACTGGGACCACCTGGCATCTGTCCCATGGGGATGTGCCCCCCATTCCTGCCAGGCACCCACCTTTTCTCCTTTCATCTTGGCAGTGACCACAGTCCCATCAGGGCTGATGATGATACCGGGCTCCCCCTTCTCCCCCTGCAAGAGAAGAGGAGGCAGGAGGGGACACGGAGGGACCAGGCTCCCTCCTGTGACAGGGCTGGTGTCACCTGGTGGCCAGTTAGAATGGGGGACCAGGACTGTGACCACCCCATGGTACTGAGGTGGCCTGGAGCAGTTACCTTCAACCCCGGGGCACCCTGGGGACCAGCTGACCCCTGGTCTCCTTTCGGTCCCACCGGACCCTGCAGGAAGGACACAGAGCCCATCTCATTCCCAAGCCACCAAACCCCCCTCCGTCACCACCACTCTGTAGCAAAGCACAGCAGGACCAGCAACCAGAGCTGTCACCAGGGCCACCCCTTTGGTCCCCAGATGTGTCACCAACTCACCGGGAAGCCGGCGCGGCCTGGTCTGCCCTGCAGAGAGAAGCAGAAATGCGCCTAAGAGCAAACCCCCTTTCCAAAAAATGAGGTGCCCTCCTGGCACTGCTGAGGGCTGGACACAGGTGACAGGAGGGCACCTACCTCTGGACCAGGAAAAGCCACCAAAGACTTCTGCAAAAAGAGACAAAATGAGGTTTAGCACTCTGCTCTTGGCTCTGAAGGTCAGAGCTGCTGGCGAGGTCTCCTCACGATGGCTGCTGGGAAGACCACTGCCCCTGCCCTGTGCTGATGCCAGGCACCACCACTTACATCTTCACTGGAGACAGTGACGACCTGTCCAGGGGGACCGGGTGGGCCAGGGGGGCCGGGCAGCCCCACACCATCTTGGCCTCGCTCTCCCTGAAAGACACAAGCCATCAGCCCAGGGCCACCACTAGCTGGTCCCCGTCCCCAGCCTGGTGGCACCTACCTTCTCACCAGTGCTGCCTTTGTCACCTTTGGGTCCCTGGAAAGAGGAGCAGGAAGGAGTGAACACCACATGGAGCCAGACTCTGGCTCACGAGAGGAGACCTCCTCCCACCTCTGGCTCCAAAAATCCTTCAGACCACCCCACCTCTGCCTCCGAGGCCCAGGCAATGAGCCAGGTTGCAATGATTTTGGGCGGAGGTGGTGGCCAGCGTGGTGGCAGGGTGATGGGAACAGGGTCCTAAGGAGTGTGGGCACCCCTGGCACGTGGTGAGCTGGGTCCCAAAGCAGGGAGGGAGAATTTTGGCTGGTGGGTATGGAGCTGCCGCAATCAAGGATGCCCTGTCTGGAATGGGAGGTTTTCTGGAACTGGGGGGCAGAGGCTCCTACCTGTGGTCCAGGGAAGCCCTCCAGGCCAGGGCGGCCATCCACTCCAGGCATGCCAGCATCTCCCTGCAATGGGAGTGGGAAAGGGCAGGATGCAGCCCCAAGCTGGGGAGCACAGAGGTCCTGCCCAGTACCCTGCACACCCAGGTGCTGGCACAAAGCCATCCCAATCTTCCCATGCTCCTACCTTTGGCCCTGGCAAGCCAGGCTGTCCAGGGCTGCCAACCTCTCCCTGCAAGGAAAGAGGTGTCAGAGGGATCCCTACAGGCTGCCTGCAGGCATCCTACATGGATGGAGCCAGGAGGATGTCAGAAGGGTTTCTCACCTTCACCCCTGGTATTCCGGGCACACCCTGCAAGCAATAAGGGGACCGTGTGCATTGGCTGATGGCAGGGGGACACAATGGCAGGGAATACCCCAGGGAGCCCAGGACAGAGAGGAGGGAAGGGGCAGGAACGGCCCTACCTGTGGTCCTTCAGGTCCAGGTGGTCCAGGGAATGACACCCCTGAGCCCTCCATGTCACCCTAAATGCAGGGAGAAAGGGCTGAGCTGTGCCTGTCCCTGGCTACAGCTCATCCTACCCCACCACTGCAGTGACCACTTACAAATCCAGCCTCATAGCCTGGCCCCGGTGGTCCTGGGGGGCCAGGAGGCCCTGGCTGCCCTCGGGGGCCAATGGGCCCAGGAAGGCCAGCTAAGCCCATTTCTCCTGGAGGTCCTGCTGGTCCTGTTTCTCCTTTGTTGCCCTGCAAAGGGGACAAGAAAGGGACAGATGGAAGGTGGTAGCGGTCGGTGCGTGGAGCCTACGAGCAGAAAGCAGAACATGCCATCCCAAATCCCCTTTGGGACAGGACATGGATGCTCTCCCTGACGCTCCCCTGTCTTGAGGCTTTGTGGGAGGGGGCACTGTCCCATTCAGACATCCTTCATCCCACCAGCTCCCCATGTAATGTCCACAGTGGCCACCAGAGGCTCATCTAAAATCATAAATGGGAATGTTTATGCACGTGTGGCCGGCTCTGGTGCTGCAGCAGAGCTCAGTGCCAAGAAGGGATGCTTGCAGGCATTCCTGGGATTGCAATGGGTCTGGCAGCAACAGCATTGGACCTTACACACGCTGTCACCCCATCTGCCCTCTGGGTGCTGCAGAAGTGCAGAAGGTTAGAATTAAGGTTAAGAAACCTTAATTTTTGAGGGTTTTGTCCCCAGCTCAGGCTGCAGGGGATGATAATCCCAAGGGGCAGCATCCCAGCTTGAAGGGGCTCCCAGCAAGGCTTTACTTTCACCCTTGGGGATGCAGGGTGGAAAGACGCCAGAGCAGGCAGGCAGGAGAGAGTGATGCACGGAAGACTGGGTATTCTCCCGTGGAGTGTGGGCACCCCACAAGCAAACTCTCTTCTGTGTCTTGAAACACCTCCCTTGGCTTTCCTGCCTGCTTCCTGATGTAGCAGTGCCTGGAGCAAAGCCAAGGGAGGGCAGCAGGAGCATCCTTTTTGGGGTCAGCAGTTCCATGCACCCTTGAGCTGTGCCCCTGATCTGGGAGGAATCCAAACACAGCATCCCCCTCCCCATTCCTGTGCAAGATGGCCCTGCCTCCAGTCTGCAATGGAGAACCCAAAAAACCCACCCTAGACCCAGTACCTTGGGTCCCGGTAGACCAGGGAGGCCGAGGTCACCCACGTCACCCTGGGAAGGAAAAGGAGGAGGAGGAGGAGTGAGAAGAGAGTGTGAAGAAGCTGCCCAGCTCCAGGCAGGAGCAGAATGGTGCTCATCAGCCCAGGAACTGGGATGTCCCAGACATATGCCAGGGGTGCCAGCTGCCCTATAGGACAGCCATAATATGCTCCAGGGGCACATGGGACAAGGGACACTCACCCGCTCTCCTTTGGGCCCCGGCTGCCCAGCCTCCCCGTCTCTTCCTGGGGGACCCTGAGGACCCTGTAAGATCCCAGGAGCTGTTTTCCAGCACAGGAAAACCCCATGGCGTTGGTGGGCATTGAGCCCCCAACTGCCACAGGGTGGCCCTGAGATGGGTCCCCTTGGCCACCCCATAGACCTACCGCTGGCCCCGGGGGTCCGGGGATCCCGTCCCTGCCCGGCAGCCCCGGTGGTCCCGGTAAGTCTGTGCGGTTCATCCCAAACCGTCCGGGCTCCCCTGGCAAACCAGGCACGCCAGGTGGCCCTGGGGGACCAGGTGGCCCTTGTGGACCCTAGAAGAGAAGTGGAGGGCCATGGCTGAGGGTGTCCCCCCACTCCCAGCTGGCAGGACAGGCACTCATCCCCACTCACCCGCAGGCTCTCCAGGTCACCGCCGAAGCCAGAGCCCTCCATGTCGATGAAGGTCTGGGGGAGAAGTACGAGTGTGATGTCAGGGCACCCGGTGGTACTGGGAGCAGCACCCTGCACCTCTATGGCTTGATGGACCCCCCATTCCTCAAATCCCTTTGTCCTAGGGGGCACTCACCAGCTTGTCATTCTTGAAGGAGGGTCCTGGTGGTCCTGGAGGGCCAGGTAGTCCTGGGGGTCCCCTTGGCCCCATGCCTGGGTCACCCTGGCATAGAGGAGAGAGCGTGGTTTGGGGGTGCAGCCAAGCAGGCAGTGAGAGGAAGGGGGAACATGTTCTGCCCCCCAACAGCGGCACTCACCTTCTCCCCCTTCAGACCCGGCTCCCCTGGCATTCCAGGGAACCCTGGGGGCCCCATTTCACCCTGCAAAGGAGAGCAGTGGGGGGTCAGGGTGGCATGGGTGGCAAGGCAAGGGGGTGGCCATCACCCCGCCACCTCCCCACCCCACTTACAGGTTTGCCGTCCTCGCCAGGATCTCCCTAGGGATGGCAGAGAGGGGACAGGTCAGTGTGCAGGTGGGTAGGGTGTGGGGACAGGGGACACAGCATGGGGGAGGAATTGACTCACAGGCTCGCCATCCCTGCCAGGGGCTCCATCTTTCCCTGGTGGCCCTGGGGGGCCAGTGACCTGCTCCACTACCGAGCCATCAGTATGCCGAGAGGCAGTCCCAGGGGGTCCAGGGTCACCTGGTTCTCCTTTTTGGCCCTTAGAGCCAGGATAGCCAAACCCAGCACTGCCCTGGGGAGGGGAGGGAGATAGGGATGGGTGATGAGGCCCTGAGGTGGCATGGCTCTGTGCCAGCTCCCCCAGCGATGCTCACCTTGACACCCAGGTCTCCTTTCTCCCCCTGAGGACCAGAAACAGAGAGGAGCAAGTGTCAAACACAGACATGTCACTGACACCCTCAAGCCCCCAGGAACCAGCTCTCACCCACCTTTTGACCCTTGACACTGCCTGGCCCCACGATGCCACCAGTCCCTGAGTCCCCTTTCAAGCCACGTTCACCCTTCTCCCCCTTTTCGCCCTTCCGGCCGGTGCCTGTGGAAAAGGAAAAGGGGCCCAGTTGTGCTTGGGGACGGCCACACCTCTATGTCCCGACTCGTGTGCCCCGGGGGAAGGGGAAAGCTGCTGGAATTACCTCCTGTGGAGACCCGCAGCGTCTCCTCCACCCTGGTCCTCTCAGCCTGCTGCGGGGACCCCCCGCCACTCCTGGAGCCACTGTCCCCCGCCACGGGGGGGGAGGTGACAGGGACAGCATCCACCAGCCCTGGGACACCCTGCGCCAACAACGAGGGGACACCATGGCACTGCTCACTGCCCAGTGCCTTCCCATAAGGGACAGGTGCTGGGACACCACCAAGCATCCCATGACCTTGGCCTCCTTGTCACTAAAATTTTGGGGTGTCCCCCTGAGTGCAACACCTGTGGGCAGCAACTCACCTCAACCTTGCCCAAGGGTTGGTGTCCACCTTCCATCCCACTGCCAAAATCCCCGGAGACCTGCGTTTGTCCGTGGAGAAGGGGTGAGGGCTGAGCTGGGAGCACGGTGGGGGCACCCCCAAGCCTGCCCCAGCTGTGCTGCCAGCACTCACCTCTGCATCATCCTCCTCTTCCTCGCACTGGCGCTCGGCCGCCCGCGGGTCCCCTCGGAGCTTCAAATCTGCAATCACCCCCTGGAAGGAGACCACGGATGGATGTGGGACACAGACAAGACACCCTGCTGGGATGTGACCCACCGTGCCACTGGGCCACCATGCCCTCAAGTGGGAGAAAAAGGATGAATGGGATCTGCTGTCAGCACTGAGAACCAGCTTGCGAGAGGAATTTATGTAGTGTTTCATTAGATATGAAATTATAATATACTTATATTTATTATATACCTACAAATTAATCTACTTATAACACATTCATATTATGTCACAGTCAGCCTGGCTGAACTGTGATTGCCCTGATCCTTGTTTTCTTAAGCCCACCACATTTTCTTGCCCGGACATGGTGCGCTGTGCTTTCAGGCCAGCCCAAATATTATTTTAGGTGTCTTGCCCAAAGAAGAGACACCAAGGGGGAGGTATCTCGTCTCTCTGAGCCCACTTCCCAGCATGGTCCCCTGCTCCTCCCCACTGGGACCAGACGGATGGGCAGCATTCCAGCTTGGCAGACTCCCATCCCGACAACATCCCTGAGTCCCCCCTCTGCATCAAGGACCTAGGCTGGGCTCTGGGAAGTGCTGGGTGATCCCGCTTGCAGTGGGAGCTGTGGGGTTCAGGCTGGTACCCATACCCCCTCTCCTGGTGAGGCCAGGATGCTTCGGGGGTTTGCCTGGAGGCAACATCCTTAGGAAGGGATTTGTGATTGTTTCATGTATAAACAAGTGGCCTGGATGCACACGGTGCTCACAAAACACAAATAAATAGTAAGGAAGTGCACATTATCCCAGGAAATACAACACGTGGGCTGCAGGACCTGCCAGCTGTCGTTGCGTGGGGCAGGGCAGTCGGCTGTGGCTAGAAAGCCCTCGGGAGAGGGAAAACAAGGAACACAGCCAAAAGATCCTTGTAAAAGCTCTGCTGGCTGTCTGGCCGGCTCCTGGCCACTACCTTTGCTCAGCCCACATGATGCCAGTGCTGGCACATGGCGGTGCTGGGCAGGGCCTGCAAGGTTGAAACCTGGGGCTTGCCAGAGGCATGGGAAACAAACCAGTCCCAAGCCCTGAAGGGAGGCAGCCCCATGAGGGATGGTTAGAGGGGCCCTTTGCAGCTTCTTTGCGCCAATAAACTGGAAAATAGCACCACAGATCTTACAATCAATCCATAGAATCATGGAATCATGAAGGCTGGAAAAGCCCTCTAGGACCACCAAGCCCAACCATTAACCCAGCACTGCCAGGACCCCCACTAAACCATGTCCCCAAGTGCCACACCCAGCTGCAAACAAACCCTCCTGCCAGACCCCAGCTGAGACCCCATTTGCCTTCTTGAGAGCTGCTGTCCCAGGGGTTTCTGCATCATGTGCAGGCTTTGTCCCTCCAGGTTTCCTGCCATGGCCACAAAGGAGACTCAGGAAAGAGCAGAAGTGCCAGGACATCCCCACAGCTGCCTCCCAGCGAGTTCATCCTGAGGCTTGACCCAGGGCCAGGTTTTAATCCGCTTGATGCCCTGTTAGTTCCAGATAACGCGAAGCAGAGCTGGACAGTGATGGAAACACCACGAGGCAGTCAGATGCCACTTGCCTCACACCCAGCCAAAGCCTCCTTCCCTCCACGGCCAGCTATTCCCCATGGGAAAACCGGGGGCGGGGAGTGGGACGGGGGTGTTGGCAAGCTTGGGAGCATCACCTGCTAAAAGGGGCTGCTCTGCTCCAGGCTGTTGCCTTGCTTCCATATGGCACCAAACCCCCTCCAGCTGGGGAGAGGAGCTCCTCCACAGCCATGACCTGGCCCTACCAGCATGTTCAAGAGCAAAGAAATTGCTCTTCAAGAGCAAAGAGTTGCTCTTTAAGGGACCAACCTGAATCCCAGTGCAAACCAGTTTGTAGGCCATCAATGATTAACCCCATCCCGGGGGAGCTTTCCCCATGCAAAGCCATTCCAGTGGGGATGTGGCAGTACAGTCAGGATGATGTTTAAGCTCAGAAACGTGGTTTGCAAAACTCCACAGGAAAAACATCGCTCCCCTCAGCAGTGCCCCTGTTGCTGGGCAAATCCTGCTCAGCCCAGGATAAACCTGAAAATTCCTCTCCTCAAGTCCTGCAGGGGATTTCCATGTCGGCTGTGCATTTTCCCCACTTTCCACAGACCTTATCTGGAACATGAGTCCTGTTCAAAGCAGGGGCTGAGCTATCACATCCTTCCTCACTCTCCAAAGTCTTCCTGGAGATACCGCCCAACACCAGCCAGCAAAGATATGCTCCAGCCCAAGCATTTTTTCCAGCTAAGAGAGACATTTTCCCAGCCAAATCAGCTCCTCCACCAAAGGAGCTGGGTATTTTTGGCAACGGGTAGATCTGAAGAGGCTCTGTGTGTTTGCTGGGAAAAGGCACCAGCAATGGTGGGTGTTGTAGGGCAACCCCATGTCCTCCTGCCAGCCCAGCTTGAGAACTTTGCCTTGGTGACCCTCAAGACAATAAATCAGTGGCATCTCAAGCCACCTTCCCCCCCCACCTCAGGTGTCCCCTTCCCCAGGGACACATATTGAGCATGGTCACTGGTTGCCTTCTGGGCACGGGTCACATCTCTTCAGGCTCCTTGGGGTGACCTGAGCTCTTACCTGGTATTTATCTGGGTCAGCCCCTCCAGCCTGAGCAACAAAGAGCCCGGAGCCCTCTTCCAGCTCCATCTCATCCGGGGAGCGCTCAAAGTGGATGCGTTCATGCTCCTCGCAGTCCAGGTAGAGGACAACCTCCTCCTCCTCCACGCTGATGGCAAAGCGTGTCCACTGGTTCAGCAGGGTGGGCACGGTGAAGGTGGCGGCTGGGTAGGAACTGGGCGAGCCCGGCTCTGTGTAGTAGAAGATGATCTGCTGCTGGCCTGCCCGCAGCTCTGAGAGCTTGACGCCCACATAGATGATGCTCTGCGAGGAGTCCGTGACGGCAAAGAGCACGCCGGCCCGGGACGTGGTGGGCTGGATGTGAAACAGCAGGGAGAAGTCCCGGTAGAAAGGGCTTGGCAGGTGGTACCGGGCCACCTGGCCGGTGTTGGCGTTGGGACCGAAGACATAGCCAGGGTTGTTGTCGGGGCCATAAATTCTGTGGATCTCCTCTGTCGGCGGGTCCCCAATCAGCTCCAGCAGGCTGACCTCGGTGCTCAGGTTCTCTGCAAGGAGGAAGCACAGGTAAGGATGGTCAACCAGCCAGGCAAGGATGGTCACTCAGCAAGGACAGCCCTGCCCGTGCCTCCCAAATACACCATCCTCCAGTGGGTGCCTTCGCTCACCCTCCCTAGGAACCAAGATTTGTGCATTGGCCAAGGCAGCGACCTTGAGCTGCTCCCACCACACCATTCAGATGCATCTCCCAAAATGCCCCCCATTCCTGGCTGCTGGCCCTCCAACCACAGCTGGGACATCACAGAATCATTTGGGTGGGAAGGGACCCTTAAAGATCATCTCATTCCAATCCCCCTGCTGTGGGCAGGGACACAATCCACCAGACCAGGTTGCTCAGATTCCCTGAGATTGGATAAAACCAAAGGGGTCTTGCCCATGGCAGGGGGTTGCTGCTGGACCTCCAGGATGCTGAACCACCACGGAGCCCCGAGGAAGTGTGTTGCATCCGTACTCATTCCAGGATCACAGTGACCCCTCGCGTCATTCAGGGACAAGATCCTACGGTCACCCCAGCTGGGAATAAATCAGAGCCATCCCCTTGCAACACCCTGGGAATGCAGCTCAAGCCAGCTCAGCTTCCCACATGCTCTCAATATGCTCTCTTGCCTCCTTTCCCAGCTCCTACTGAGAATTAGAGAATTAGGGGAGTTCTGCTGGAGACCATCTCTCCTACCCAGCGCAGCTGAACATCTGGTTGGGGTGAGCCAGCCCTGTGTCCGCCAGCTCCCGTTGTTCTGGCAGCCAGCACATCCTCATCGCCCACACACCGGGTGCTGGATTCCTCCTCTGCTATGTCAACCACTCGGGCCGGTGCCAGCTCCATGGGAGTGAGCACGCCCGGTGCTTTTTAACCTCTCATTTCCTGGGAGAGAGGAAACCCAACCACCCAGGCTCCAAAACTGCTGAGGCATCTGCACTGGGAATGGATGCTCAGTACTGTTTTTTAGCCCCATCCCGAGTCAAGAGCGGGAGCTGGGACAATTCAATACCCCCAGCTCCACCCCTGGTTTTCATGTGAGCAATGGGGAGTGGGGGGAATCAGAGGTGTATCCTGAGGTATCCTGGGCTGAACACAGGAGGATCAGCTAGGAACCTCCACCCAGCTCTGGAGCCAGGCATTGTCCTCCAGAGCTCTTAAAAAAAAAAGAAAAGAGAAAGAAGGAATCAGCCCAGCCCTGCCCAGCCCAAAAGGAAAACATACCTCTTGGGATGGTGATGAAAACCTGGGTGCCTCTTCCAAAGCCTGGGGGACATGGAGCATTCCCAGGCTCCCCCCACTGCCAGGCCCCAATGCCAGTGGCAGCCCCATGACAGGGACCCAGCAGTGGGGACATTAGAAATGCCACCAACTAAAGGTGGGAGCAAGTTTTTGCTCTGTCAGAGCCAGACCCACTGATCCTCTGAAACTCTGGCTCTGAAACTGCTCTGTGTCCACCCTGCTCCCCAAGCTCCCAGTCCCTCCCAAGAGTGGCACCCAAAACTGAGCACATGGCTGGGAGAAAATCTCCCTCCTGGTTTTCCACCAGTTTCAGCCCCCTCATCTGCCCTGCACTGGGATCAGGCTTCTCCATGGGGCATCTCCAGTCTGCTCAGAGGGGAACCTCTGGATCCGGGAGCCCAGCATCCTTTCACTTCCAGATGTGCACAACCCTACACCAAAAGGATGGGGCAAGCAACTGGAGCTCCTGCAGACTCTCAGCCTGTCACCCCACCTTGAGTCACCCCATGCTCAGGCACCCCACAAGCTCTCTCTAACTGCAAATGCCAGGATGAAGGAATTGCATTTATCCAGGGTTGGAGGAAGCCAAATTCACAGCAGCTTTAACAGGAAAGGAAATTGAAACTTCTTCCCGGGGATCTGCACTGGTGTAAGAGCCAGTGCTGCAATTCCTGCAGCCAGACAAGTCATTGTGTCCCCCTCCCCGAGGCTCAGGATGACTGGGACATGCTGAAAGAGGCTTTTGTTAGCAGGGCAATTTTCAGCCATTCTTTCCTTGGAGCTGCCGCCGGCTCTGGGAGTCTCCCTCCTCCTCAAACATGCCACTCGCCCTCAAGTCTGGTGTGGGAGCTGGGTGCCAGAACTTCCCAAAGCAAATGAACTTTTTTCTTGCATGACAGAGGCTGGATGGAGACTGGGGAGCAGAGGGGTAAGGGGAGACCCCTTCAAATGTCTCCTTCCCTACGAAAGCCAAGTGCCCCTTCTCATCCCCAAACCTTTCAGGCCATGCCTGCTTTTTCCAAAGGGCATCCAGAGCCCAAATACTGCAGCCCATCATTCCTTTGGCAAACTGGCAGCACCCACCATGGAACATGGAGAGATGGCAGAGGCCACAGTGGGTTTGGTGCTGGCACAGGGTGGCTGTGGGGGTGTCTCTGGACACAGGGATTCTGCCATTAGAAAGGTCCCCAGGATGCTCCAAGCCACCTTCCCACTCTGCCATGACCTTTCTGGCTTGCCCAAGCCCAGGCTGCCAGTGTGGGATTCAGAGGACCCCCAGCATGGAGCAGCATCTCAAGTCACTCCATGGGGAGCACCACAGCCCCCCACACTCCTTGTTCATTCACCACACTGCCCATCCAAGAAACCCCTGCGTAGTCCCGGGTGGGCATGTGCCTCCTCTCCGACCATCCCCATGATCCCAGGGCATCATCCCAGCAAACAGAGCCTCTTTGACCCTGTGTACGACCCTTGTTTGCCAGCCCCCAGTCTCAGCATTCCTCAATGGCATCCCCCAAGGGCACAGGGGTCGGCATGGGAACACAGCCTCATTCAGAGGCTTTGGTGGGTGGAGGGAGCGCCAGCGTTCATCCCAACGTGCATTTCTCCAAGCACCAGTCACCCCCCGCTCCCATCCTTTCACCCCCCTGCCCTGTCTGGGTCCCTGGCTGACACACAGGAAGGTCACAACCACCGAATGATGAAGCTGGAGGCAAAGGAACCTCTCCCACTTTTCCAGGCAGTGGGGATCAAACATTAGCCGCCGCTGGGTGAATCATTAACCCCAAAGGGCTGCTCCAGGAGAGGGGAGCATGGGGGTAGGGACGAGGGTCACCTTGAAGTCTCCTCCCCACCACGGCGCTGTGGCTGGGTGGTCACGGGGTCCCGGTCCTTGCCCTGTTCCTGCCAGCTCTCCAAGTGCCCCAGTCCCAGCATGGACACCCCAAAGCCCTGCAGCACCAGGGGAACTGGCTCTGAATGCCAGCACGATGCGCTTGGGGAACATCCCCATGCTGGCCACTGTGATTCACCAGGAGTGATGCTCAGCCTTGGGGAAGGAGCCAAAACCCGCCGGTTCTCTGTTTGGAAAAGCCAAGGCTGGGTGGAAAGCTATTTTGGACCCAGCAGTGTCCCATGGGCACAAGGCAGAAGCATCCCCCAGCGCCTACGGGAGTCTGGAGAGGGGAGACACATGACACAGGGACATCACCCAGCCACGTTACCTGCAGAAGCATTAATAAAGACACAAGAAACCCCTTCATCCTCCTCAGGGAGAGCATCGCAAGGCAGAGGCAGGTGCCCACCGGCCAAGTGAGTCCAACACAGGTCTCTGATGGCCTCGCAGAAGCCCTGGCATGGCGGGGGAGTTATGGGGACTGAGGGGCTACAGCCGGGAAGCAGCAGCAAGCAGAGGAACCACTCCAAGTAGCGATGGCACCGCAACTCAAGCAGCCCCTCCCACTCATGCAAAAACGCCCGAATTTCCTCCTCGCCGCCATGCCGGAGGTAATTTGGCAATCGGACATGGCTGGTGCCCAGCACACTGCAGAAGGGCAGGTGGGTCGGGATGGGCTGGCAACGGCCGGCCACTGGCATCAGTTCTGGAAAGAAGGATGCGAGCCCCGTGCCGCTACTCCCGTAGAGCTGCATGGTAGCAGTTAGTAAATCGAACTCCAGAGGGATGGCGTTATCGGCAAGAGGAGGATCCACACCCTTATCCACCCTCTGGTCAGGCCAAGGGGGGCTCTGGCTCCTGTTCCTGCGGGCCAGAGCCAGCCCCTGGTGGCCGGTGCCATGCCATAGGTTTGGTGATGCTCCATGGAGCTGATGAGGAGGTTGTGCCGAGGGGTCCTGGAATGGCACCGCCTGCTCACGGGGACTGTCACCTGGTGAGAAAGGAAAAGGGGCACTACCTGGCTGGGGACCTGCTGGTCTCTGCAAGGACACTTGTGTCTCCATTGCTGTAGAAGTCCCTGTCCCCAGGAGCTCTGGGTTCTTGGTGGTCGCTGTTCTCAGGAGCTGTGGGTTCTCAGTGGTCACTGCCCTGAGGAGCTGTGGGTTCTCAGTATTCCCCAGGAGCTGCAGATTCTTAGTGGTCCCCATGTTCAGGAACTGTGGGTCCTCAGTGGTCCATGTCCTCAGGAGCTGTGGGTCCTTGGTGCTCCCTGTCACCAGGAACTGCAGGTCTGTGGTACTCATCATCCCCAGGAGCTGGGGGTCCTCAGTGGTGCCTGACCCCAGCAGCTGCAGGTCCTCAGTGGTCCCTGTCCCCAGAAGCTGTGGATCCTTGGGGGTCCCTGACTGCAGGAGCTGAGGGNTGACTGCAGGAGCTGGGGGTCCTTAGAGGTCTCTGACCCCAGGAGCTGGGGGTCCTTAGTGGTCCCTGATCCCAGGAGCTGGGGGTCCTCAGTGGTCCCTGACTGCAGGAGCTGGGGGTCCTCAGTGGCCCCTGATCCCAGGAACTGGGGGTCCTTAGAGGTCTCTGATCCCAGGATCTGGGGGTCTTTGGTGTTCCCTGATCCCAGGAGCTGGGGGTCCTCAGTGGTCCCTGATCCCAGGATCTGGGGGTCTTTGGTGTTCCCTGATCCCAGGAGCTGGGGGTCCTCAGTGGTCCCTGATCCCAGGAGCTGGAAGTCCTCGGTGTTCCCTGATCCCAGGAGCTGCAGATCCTCGGTTGTTCCTGTCCCCAGGAGCTGGGGGTCCTCAGTGGGGCTGCTGGTCACCTCCTGTCCCGGGGCAGGTGACGTGCTATGGGGAGGAGCGATGCTTGGCCGTGCTGTGCTCTCCACCAGCCCTGTGGCACTCCTGTCCCGGTGCTCCATGGTTTTGGCTGCAATCCCCTCACCCGCAGGCACTGCTGTAGCAGGATCTGGCTCCAGCTGCTGTGGGGTGGTGACATTCCCTGCCACCTCGCCACCCCACGTCCCTGGGGACAGGCTGGGAGCTGGAGCTGCCACTGAGGTTGGTGGCTCCGACACTGGGATTCCCTCGCCGGGTGCTTCTGGGCTTCCTGTAGTGTCCGTGCTGTCCCAAACCCAGTCCAGGAGCTGCATTTTGGAGCGGGAGAAGCAGCAAGCGAGGAGGAGCAGAAACCCCAAACAAGGTGGGGCCATTGGAAAGGGAAAACGAGCGCCGTTGCTCCCAAGAGCAGAACAGAGAGGCTGGAGGAAGGAAAGCAGGGAAGAGGCAGGAGTTTTGCCCCAGCCAGACTCCTGGAGCACTCACATCGCTCTCTCCTCCCAAGCGCCGGCACTCAACCCTTCAAAGTGGAGCGGAGCAGGGGGAGGAGTGGCCAGGCCGCCAGCCCTGCCAAGCCCTCCTCTCCCCAGCGCCAGCCTCTCTCTCCCGGCACGGCCCCTTGGGGACCCCACCGACTGGCTGGGGACCCACCTGAGCCCCCCAAAGCCTCCGGGAGCCAAGCCAGCCTTCAGACGCACCCTACTGCCTGTCCCAGCAGCTGCTGCCAGATGTTTAACTCCTTCCTGCCCAGAAAATCCTAAATCCTCTCTCCCTGCTCGGTGGCTCTGGTTAAATCACCACCATCGAGAGCCGTACATGGTGGGGTGTGCATGGACATGGTCCTCATGGATGCCCAGCTTTGGTGGGACACCCTACTCCAGGCCTCGGGAAAAAGTTATAATCTCAGAGCAAAACTGAATGAAGAGGGAAACAAATCCCAGAAAACATTTCCAATACTTCCACTGTCTGGAAACACAAGTCCCCAAAGTCAAGTGTTTAAAGCCACTTTCCCAGCTCAGTTACAGGGCCAGGAGCCCCCAGATGCTGCTGAAGAATGGCCAGGGGGGGCCACTTGCAGCTTCCCCACCCCCCAAGCATCACGCGCCAGCAACGCCTCAAAGCCCAGTCTGAGCAATCACAAGTTTCCCAATCACAAGTTTTCCTGGAGCCCAGGATGAAAATCATCCCTGGGTAGTGCTGGCTCTCTCCCACACCCCAAAAAATTCAACTGTTCTTCACCTCAGCCTAAAAAAGTTCCCCCCAGATCCACTTATCCAGCTCTGGTGACGGTGCCCCTCATTCCTGGGGATGGCTGAGCAGAGAGAGAGCACATCCAGGGCCTGCACTGCCATGGTGACACCAGACAAGTCACCTCCATGGCTCAAAAAGTGTCCCTGAGACAGGATTTTGATGGGGAGGTGACAATTTTGGCTCCCCTTGGCTGTGTGACCAGGAAAGTCACAGTCTACTGTAATGTGGTCCTACAGAGTGGAGCTCTCCACACTCCGGAGCTGACGCTCCAGTTTAAAAATATTCAGGAAAATCACTGAGGCAAATGCTCAGATGTCCATTTTGCTTTATGCAACACTTCCCACACTACTTTTGAAGCAAAACGGGTGAGTTTTCCCCTGAAAATGGAAACTGGCTGCAGCTGCCAGCAGCTCTCCCCATGACTGATGCTGTTAGGGGTGCCTGCTGTGGAACAGCCCGCCACCAATCCACACGAGACACGGGTTTGCCCGGGTGTCAGAGGCTCCATATGGCCCCTTCCCAGAGCTCCTGCACTCCTGTCAGCCTGGGGAAGGAGCCCGGTGTCTGCCAGCCCTCTCTGGCAGCGTGTCCAGACGGGCTCCGACACCCGGCTCGGCTGCCTTGGGGCCAGGGTGTGGTGGCACCGTGTGCTGCAGGACCCCCGAACGGTGTCCTTGGCACATCCCAGAGGGATAGGAGTGACTGCTGCTTCCATTCCCACTGTCAGGATGGAAAACCTTGGTGTTCCCCCCGCCTCCTCCCCCGCTCCAGAGCTGTGCAGCTCCCGGAGTGGGGAGCATCACATGTGCCCATGAGCTGCCTCATCTCTGCTAGAAGGATTTGGGCAGCAGCACCATGCTGGGGTACCCCAAGCGTGTGCAGACAGGATGCCCAGCCAGAGAAATTCCTGCTTCTCCCTTCTGCTGGGATTAGGCAGCTCATGATAGTGGAGTGGAGCAGCAGTCCTGTGGGATGCCCTTGTTAAGTCAATGATCTTTGTTTGACTGCACACTTCCACGCTGGCAGCTCCTAGAAAAGGAGCCAGGGCTGGGGCATCCCAAAACGAGGGACTTGGGATTTCCAAAACAGGTGCCCTGAGGGTGGGCTGGTGGCACAGGTGGCACTGGGGCATCTTGGCCCAGTGCAACCAGCTCTGCCACTGAGCAAGCAGCCAGGCAGTGACTGGGAATGCACCAGCTGGTGAAATATTTTGGAGAAGTATTCCCCCAAGGAGAAGCCATGGCATCTGGCTTGCTGGCAGAGCAGGGAAAACCCCTTGTTCTAGCCTCCTCTGGGCTAAAGGCTCCCAACAAGCACTTTGCACACTCCTTGAGATGCTGCTGCCAGCTCGTCATAACCTTAGACTTTTTAAAAGCAAATTTGGACCCTCATCCTGGTCCCTGTTCCCTCCCAAACAGGCTGGCTGCAACTTCCCAAGGCTGTCCAGCATCTGGCAGTACAGCACGGTTCCTCAGGAAAAGGGGGATTAAGCTGCCCTAAGAAGCCACTGAGGGCTCAGTCCTGGGCCAGAAGAATAAAGAAGGGGAAAAAAGGAGTGGGGGGGGAAGGGAAAAGAGAGGAAAAAAGAGAGGTAGGGGGAAAGAGTGGAGATGGGAAGAAAAGAGATTGGGGGAAGAGG
>VZTX01009810.1:0-10304 GCA_013400915.1 Pardalotus punctatus
GTCCCCGTGCTCCCGTGGTGGGTCCCCTCCTCGGGGGGTCCCGGCTGCCGGCGGGGGATGCTCCGGCCCCGCCTCGGTTCCAGCCCCGGAACCCCGCCGGGTGAAGCCGCGGCTCCAGCCCCGGTTCCCGGGTCCAGCCCCGTCCCGATTCCCGGCCCCGGCGTGGGGAGGCCCCGGCTTCAGCCCCGACCGAGCCCCGGCCCCAGCCCGTCCCTGGCGGGGAGATGCTGCAGCCCCGGCTCCATTCCCGGACCTGCGCGATGTGGCTCCAACCCCGTCCCGGTCCTCGGTTCCAGCCCCGCACCCGCGGGGTGAAGCCCCGTCCCCGTCCCGGACCCCGGCTCCAGCCCCGTTCCCGGCTCCAGCCCCGTCCCCAGCCCGTTCCAGGCGGGGTGAGGCTCCGTTCAGCCGTGGCCACATCTCGGCGGTGGCCCCGGCGGCATCTTGGAGTTTCACAAGAGGGGAGGATTCCTGGACACCATCCAAGGGAAATTCCCCCCCATCCATCACCCAGGCACCCTCTCCCTGCCGGTGCCCCGGGAGAGGGGGATGCACACCCACCCGAGGGTCCCCTCCACCCCCACCTCGGGAGTCTTGGCTCTGGGACAAGCCCCGTTGCCCACCGGTGTCCCGCCACGGATCGGGGCCTCTCCGCGTCTTTGCAGGGGGATTGGGAGGGAAATTTGGGACGAGGCCAGAGCTGCTGCATGGAAAGAGCCCGGCGGGTGCAGCTGGGGGGGTCTGGAGGGTGGGAAGAGGATTTTTGGGGATGGGTGGGTCAGTGTGTCAGATCGGCTCTGGAGAGCCAGGGCGGAGGAGGAGATTTGCAGGAGAGACGGAGAAATGGTGTGGGAGCGGGGAGAGGGGTTGGATGGGGAATGTGGAGGTGGCCAAGAGCCACATCCAGGCTTGTGTCACCGGGCTTTGGGAAATTCCCTGCTGACCTGGTGCTCCTAAAAATAGCAGGATGGGGATAGGCACGGGGTTGGAGGACCACAGTGGGATTATCCTGCTGGACCATGGCCAAGCCCCGGCCACCACAGAGGTGGTCACGCTTCAGGGTGGTGGAGAAAGGCAGGGGGCTTGGTGTGTGCGTGGGTTGTCCCTGCTTCAAGCTCTTCCTGTGTCGTGCCCAGGTGTGCCTGCTCCGCTGCACCCTGCTGTCGTCCCTCCTCCTCCTCCTGCTCTGCAGCATCCATGAGACGGAGCAGAATAGCTACTGCCAGCAGATCATCACAGAGAGGCACCTGGCCGAGCTGGAGGAGCTGGTGAGTGTCGTCCTGGAGCTGTGCTGTGGGATGGGGGCTCGTTTGGGGCCAGGTGAGCACAAACCAGCTCTTATTTAGGGCTGAAACAAGGAAATCGGGTGATTTTCAGCTCCCCCACTGAAGGGATGGTACCCAGGAGCTGAGCATCCCTGGGCACAAGGGACAAGTGGGCACCGGGGGGTGACAGATGTTGTGTCTTTATCGAGGGTAGCCATGGAAAAGTGACAACAGGAGGAATGAGAGAAGACGGAAGCAGGAGTGAGGCCGGGAAGGGGACAGGAGTGAGGCTGGCTGGGTGCAGGGGCGCAGGGGAAGCAGTGGAGGGGCCGGCGCTGCGGGCTGTGGTGTTTTCCGGGCGGTTGCGCAGGGGTTAAACGGAGGAATCCGGCTGCATTCCTGAGTCCAGCTGCTTGCCTGGAAGCTGGGCTGGCAACGGGGCTGTGGGTGGGTGGCAGGCAGCGAGGGGGGCCCGGCCGGGCGATGGAGCCGACTGGGCTGGGCGATGGGGCCGGCATCCCGTGTGGCCCGTGGGCAGCTCCTGGGTGCTGACAGCAGCCCCGGAGCACGGCCACCCCTGGCCCCATTGGATACAGCTGCCGGGGCCGTATCTCTCTCTCCGTGGCCCTTGGCTCACCTCCGAGCGGGGAATCACGCGGATGTTCAGGGGAGAAGCGGGAATCGGGGACACACAGGGATTTGCAGGGTTGTCGCAGATTAAATTCTGCCTGCAGCAAGCGGGGTGTGCGGGCGAGACGGGAGCGGCGCCTCGGAGTCCCCGAGAGCTGCGCTCCGAGCTCCGAGCTCCGTGTAACCGCCGTGTCCGGGCTCGATTCACCTCTTCCTCTTTAACTGCCGAGCTGCGGGGCCAGGAGCCGCTCTGTGCGAGCTCGGCTTCCTCTGCCCGAGCCCTCTCTGCACAGCACACCCCTGGAGCCTTTGCTCTGCCGCCCAAGGGTTAAAATTGGGCCCGTGGTTGTGGGAGAACGGGGATGGAGCAGGTTTGAATGGAAGATGTGGTTTTCCTGCTGGGGATTGTAGCCCTCTCCTCGCTGATGGAGGAGCTGGCCCTCGCTCCAGCGCCTGCAGGATAATGGAGCAATTGTTTCCGGGCCGGCATCCCAGGCTAGGAGGAGAATTGCCGGCCGGCAATTCTGCCAGCCCTCGCCCTCCCAGCCTGGGATGCCAGCCCGGAGGGAGAGGGTTTTGGTTAGGGTGGGTTTGTACTCCCATTGGAAAGGGTCGTGGCACGGGGGGCCGGCAGCGCTGCGTGTGGGACCCCGGCGTTGTGTGATCCCGGGGAATGTGTGACCCTGGTGTCACGGCCACCTCCTGCACAGCGGGATGCTCTTTTGCAGCCTGGATTTAGCGGAGAGAGTGGTGTGGGGGAGACCCGAGGAGAATTAAGCAGGGCTGGGCTCTGCTGTGGCGCTGGCAGGAAGAGGAGGAGGAGGAGGAGGAGGAGGAAGAGAGGCGGGGTGGGAGCAGGCAGGGAGAGACAGGAGAAGGTCTGTGACTCGGGGAGTACAACATCCCGATGGGAGCAGAAATCCTGAGCTCACTCCTGCCAGTGCATGGACCTTGGGGATGTGCCTGTGTGAGGGGGAGGAGGAGTGTGGTATGGGATGAAGCAGGAACAGGAGCAAAGTCCCCATAGCCCTGTAGATTTGGGGGTCTCAGGCACCCCTTTGTGCCCAGAGCATGGTGTATCTGGGGCTGCTCAGCCCCTGTGCTGTCCCCAGGGATGGGGGGTGACATCCTGCTTTGTCCTTCCAGGCTGACACCCAGATGCAGCACCCGGGCAGGGTCTCCTTCAAATTCATTGACAAGAGGCAGCTGGTGAGTGGTTTCTTGCTGGGGACAGAAGGGGACAGGGAGCAGGGCTGGCTGGTGCATGGTGGGAGGTCCCCAGATCCCAAATCCCCCCTCTTGTCTCCCTTAGCAGGAGACAGCCCAGGAGGGATCCATCCTGCTTGGCCAGGTGGCTTCCAAGTCCCAGTTTGGGCATCCTGTGGGATTGTAGAAAGGCATTTTGTGGCTCCGTGCTTCAGTGTCCCCCAGGCAGAGTGGGATGCCCATCCAGTAACCACTGTCACTTTTTTGGGGGGTCTGTATCCTTGCAGAACGACTCCATCTGCTACGTGAAAGCTGCCTTTCCCCTGCTGGGCAAGATCCTGGAGCGAACAGAGTTCAAGGAGAACTCGTCCAACGCCCGGAAGATGCAGATGGTGCGCAGGATGTACAACCGCATCGATGAGAACGTGGACCCCTGCATCAGGGAGGAGGATGATGAGGAGAGAATGGTACAGTGTCCCCAGCCTCATGGGGGTCTGGGCCTGGGTCCTCATCCTGGGGTGAAATGGGATGTCCAGAGCATCCCAGGGTGGGTGTATGGGCAGGACCGTGAAGGAGAGCAGAGGTGGGGTGTGTATGGACACAGGGAGCCACCAAACGCTGCCCTGGGAGCACTGGGGTGCCTGTGGCAGTGACACTGGGTCAGTCATGGAGCTGATGCTGAGCCCGGTGCTTCCTCCAGCTCTCACAGATGTGCTTCAAGGAGTTCACCACCTCCCCCTACGAGATGCTGGTGCTGGTGAAGGATTTCTTCCAGGACATCAATCATCTACTGCAGAACAAGGAGACTTTCGAGAAGGATTGCAGCCGAGTCTACCGCAGGGCCTGCCTGGGACCCAGGAAGGCTGGATCCTCACCAGGTGAGATGCCAAGGCTTGGCCTCTGTCCAGTAAACCTGTGCCAGGCTGGGGGGCTTGGGCTCGCCTGCATGGAGCAGCTTAAGAGTCGTGTGTCCGTGGGTATGGCACGTGTCCACCTTGGTCCCTGTCTCTGTGTCAGCGAGCTCTGCATCAGTGTCAGGGGAGAAGGGGCTGGCTGCCATTTGAAAGTGGGATTTGGGCTAAATCCTACTGGAAGCAAGGCGAGGGAGAGATGCTGAGGGGGAATAAGGAGGCATCGGGCTCGGCTCTGTCTCAAAGCCCCGGTGCCGGGTGGAGCAAACACGGAGAAATGGAGGGACCGCTGTGCCACCAACGTGCTGCATGACCTTGGCTGTGTCACTTCAGCTGCCTCGTGCCTCAGTTTCCCCTGGCCAAGCCTTCAGGGAGAGCCTTGCTGCTGGGGTGGAAGAGCCCTGTGTTGCCATCTGCGCTTCCGCGAGCGCCCGTGCTGTGTTTGCATGGAGGAGATGTCTCGCTGTCATCCTCGTGTCGGAGCTGTGCCATGTCCTTGTGCCATGAGGGACGTTAAACGTGGCTGTCTGGCTCCTGCAAGTTGTGAATAACCCATTGCCATCGGCTCAGGGGACCCGGTGACTCGGGTTTGCTTCATCCCACCCGCTGCTTGTCACCCTCGTGCTGCCCTGCCTCCTCCTGCCTGTTCCCTGCTTCTCCCTTGCTCTCCCATTTTTTGAGGGGCTGTTTGACCCGCTTGCCCGGGACTGCGGGGAGGGGTGGTGCCAGTGCCCCCGACCTCAGATCTGCTGGCTGTGCCCCTCTTGGAGGCTGGTGACCCCACGGCCATCTCTTCTCTCTGCTTCTTTCAGGTGTGGGGACAGATCCTGACTGCAATTGCCTGTCCCCTGCCCTCCCTTCTGCCACCCAGCCCTCCCTCTCTGCTGCCACTGGCAGGGACATGGCACCTGCTAGCACCCAGGTCCCTTCCAGCCTCCTCCATACCACTCTCGCTGACTTAGAGGCCCCGTCTCAGCCCCCCAGTAGCACGGACGGGGGCTCAGGGACCGAGGAGGTCCTGGGTGCCGGGGTAGGGGACACGGCGCTGGCATTGGCCCCCAGGATGCAGCAGACAGCTCCAGCCAGCAGCGCCGAAGCCCTCCAGGATCCGGCCGGGACGCTGAGCCTGGCACCGGGTGACATCCCCGTCCTCCGTGGGGACGGAGAGCTGGTGGAGTGGGGCACCGGCCACCTGCCGCAGGATCCAGGCCAGCAGTGGGGAGGCTCCATCCTCCCGGATCACCTCGGCGGGCTCAGGACCACCGCTCCGACAGCTTCTCCCAGCGCCGGCTCGGCAGGCGGCGGAGCCAGGATCCGTCCCGCTGCGGCGTCCGAGCCCGTCACGCAGCTCCGCTTCTCCAGGATGGCCCCAGAGCTGCGAGCCCCGGGCGGCCCCAGGGACAGGGCAAGGGCGTGGGGCTGGGGGCTGAGCCGGCTGCGGGGCCCTGAGGATGGCGGCGGAGCCGGGCCCAGCTTTGACTCTGGCTTTGTTCTGGGCGCAGAGCAGCGCAGGAAGGAGCCGCCTGCCAGGGAGGGCCACCAGGAGCCCCTCATCTACATTACGGTGGCCAGTGTGGTGGCCGTCCTGCTGGCCATGGGAGGGCTGCTCTTCTACAAGTATAAATCCAGGGTAAGACCCCTGCCTCATCTCCTCTCCGGGCACCAACATCCTCTCCTGCCTCAGTTCCCCCACTTGTGTCCTGGCCCGTGTTCTTGAGCCCCATTTCCCCCATCATTCTGAGACTGGAGGACAGCTGGTGGTTCTGAGTTGGTGGGAGGATGTTATTTGGGAGATCTGCCCCCTCCGCTGCAGCCCTCTCCCCTTCCCCAGGGCTCACCTCCCCGTTTCCCTCCCTCCACACAGGTCCTGGAGCGGCCGCTGGAAGATGGAAGCTGTGACCCCGAGGAGCCGGAGAGGAGGTGGGTGTGATACCACCCTGCATGGGGGGGCTCTGGGGACCTCTGTCCTGGGTGACCCTGCTCTAAACCCCCATCTCTCTGTCACAGGGCGCTGCAGGGAGCAAGGGAATGTTCAGAGCTGGAGACTCAGGATCTCTGAGGTGATCAGGGGCTGGGTGGGACCTCGCAGGGCTCTGGTCCAAGCTGTGAGGATGATGTTGTGTCCCTGGACTGTCCCCATTAATGCTGACCTTGGCCATAGGCAGGGAAGTTTTGGGTGGGAAGACACGGACAGGAGCAGGTCTGCGCCCCAGCGCCGCCAGCATGTGGTTTCGCAGCTCGTTAATCCATTACTGCCAGTTTCTTAATATACATAGTATTTTTTCCTGTGGTTTTCGTGTGTTTCTCCCCACACTGCCCTCCCTGGCAGAGCCTCGGCTCCTGCTCATCTTTCTCCTCCTTTTCCCAGGGCCCCAGGCAGGATGTGAAGCTGCTCAGGGGACGGATCCGGATGGAAGGAGGGTTGGCACGTGCCAGCCTTGCCGTGGCCCCACCGTGATGCTGACACTCCCTCTTCCCTTGCCCCACGCCGGTGGCCAGAGACTGCAAAAAACTCCCTGGCAGGGACAAAAGGATGGGGGGATGTGCCCTGAGTGGGACCCCCGGGCACTGGGAAGTGAAGGGCTGGAAGGTATTGGGACCATAACTGCCGGGCTGTGCCGGGATGGCAGCGGTGGCCGATGTGACGCTGCGGTGCTGAGCAGGATGATGGAGATGCTGGATTTGAAATGATGGATCCTGCTTGGACTTGGCCAGCACTGGATGAAGATGGAGAGGACCAGCTCCCCAAATCCTCTGGCTCTTCTCCCATCCCAGCACTGGATTTGGAGCAGCACCCATCGCCCCTTCACCCTGCCTTTCCTGAGGCTTCAACTGGAGCATCCTGAATTCCGGGGGGACCAGTCCTGAGACATGCAGCCCTGACTTGCAACTCAAACCCTCACACTGTGAATATTTAAAGCCCACCCGTGCCCATGTCCCTGCGTGAGGCTGGGTTTGGGGTGGCGCTTGGCACCGTCCCAGTCCCTCCCCATCGTCCTGTCGTTAGGGCTTATTTTTAATAGAGTGGATGAAAGTTTTTATCCTGCACAAGAGTTCTGGGGGGGCCGTGTGCCCCTCGCAGGGCCATCGCCGCGAGCTGGCCTCGCTGGGATTCCATTTCTTTGGTGACTGCGCTTTGGAGAAGGGAATGGGGCTGGGAAAGATGGGATCCACGTGGGTTGGAACTGCCCCAGCAGGGCACCCAGGGGCTTCTTGGCTCAGCATCGCTCCAGGGCCTGGTTTGGGACACACCAGCCCTGGAGCTGCCCCGAAATCCAAAGGCTCCCTCTGGCCCTGGATGAAGCGTGGCCTGCGCTGCTCTGGGAGTTTCAAGTATTATTTTTATATGAAGGATGAAAATATGGACAAACCCAACAGTTTTTAAAGAAAGCATCACTATTAATTTGGGGTTTATATATATATATATGTGTGTGTGTGTGTGTGTGTATTTATGACTGGCAGAAGGAGGGGGTTCCCAGGTGAGGGACTGGTGTAAATCAGGATGAAAGCCCTGATGCAGCAGGAAGTCTGGGGCCAAACTCCTGGTGGTGTAAGTCACCAGTTTACACTGTGGAGGAGCTGCTCCTGGGGGAGAAAACTTGCCTTTACCCATGTCGGATTTATTTTGCCTTTTTTTTTGTTGTTGTTGTTTGGTTGGGGTTTTTTGTTGGTTTTGGGGTGGGGTTTTTTTGGGTTTTTTTATACAATGAAATGTTGAAATATTTTATACAAAGGCATTTAAAAGTCTATTTAAAGAAAATAATGGAAAACAACTTGTATATTTAATATTATTAATAAACAGAGATGTGTAGCTTGGTGTAAGTCTGAGGGGCAAGGGGGGACTGCAGCTTGTGACTCCTGGTGGTGTTACCCTGACCCGCTTCCCTGTGGATGCACCTGGGAGTTCGTGGCCACTGGAATGAGGGCAGAGGGACGGATCCAGCCTTCCTGCCCCCAGCTCCTGCCGGCATCGTTGAGACCTCCCGGCACCGGCGCCGAGGCTGGGGCCCCCCAAAATCTGTGTGAACGGTTAGGAAGCAGATGTTTAAAGCAAACACACTTGAGGCAAAGTTTCCTGGAGCACTTTGCTTAGAGAGACAGCACTGGAAGAGGCATTTCCTTCCGTCCTGCAACCCCCCCTGCTCCCCTTCCTTCTTTCCAGGAGCGGGGCAGCCCCACATCCCGCTCCCCCTGCACGGATCCAGCATCTCCGGGGGATACCAGGGGGCTTCCACAGCATCCTGCATCCCTCCCAGCTGATGGGGTGTGCAGGGTGAACAGCCCCACGGCTCATCCAAGGGGCCGGGAAGGGCAGGATGGGATCCGGGAACGCTTTGCGAGTGCCAGGGCTGAGCTGCTTCTTTGTTTGCTGACAAACAGGATTCCTCGAGGGGAGCTGACTCAGCCCAGCCCTTCCTCTCCCCAGCAGCAGCCGGGGGTTTCCCAGGTCCACATCCCCTTCCCAGGGAAGTGGGACCTATATATATCCTGCTGGATCCGTGCCATCATCATTATGGTCAGATTTGGGGAGTACTTGAGGCCAGAGGCTGCTCTTAGGGGCGGGCACCGTGCCCGGGTTTGGGGGTGCGGGGGCAGCGAGTCCCTGCCCTGCTCCGGGATGCTCCAGGATGCTCCAGCAGCTCCACAGCTGCACAGGAGAGGGTGGCTGCAGCTGGATGAGGCAGCTTGAAGCTGTGGCTGAGCTTGGGGAGCAGAGGGGGGAGCATCCGGGGCTGCTGGGGGGATGTGAGGAGCGCCAGGACCCACTCCCTCTGTATTTACACCCCACTGTCCTTCATCCCTGACTTTTTCTGGTTGCTCCATGTGCTGTAAAAGCACATGGAAAATGCAGGAAAAAAAGCGAAACTCTGTCTCCCTGACCTTGGGTTTGAGCCAGGAGTGTCCGTGTGCTCCTCATGTTCGCACCTGGTGGCCTTTTCCCCACCCTGCTACTGGCCTGTGCGGGAGCAGGGATGTGATTCCCTGACCCGGGCAGCCTTCACCCCCAGTCCCCTGCAATTTGTGGGGGGCAAAACCTGCTCTTAGCCCACCACTCAGGAACCCCACAGCTGGGAAGGACATGGAGCCGTATCCCTGTCCCTCGGCACTATGGGGGGAGGGTGGAAAAGAACCCCCCATCCTGGGGTGGAGTGGTGGCACCCTGGGGTCCCCCCTGAGGTCCTAAATGGATGTTTGTACTGCAAAAAACTGCTTTGATGGGATGAGAAAAGGGGATTTGGGGAAAAAATGGGTGGTGGGAGGGGAAGGCATCAGCAAGAGGCTCCTGGGACCTGAAGCTGGCACGGAGTGGCACAGACTGTGGTCACCAGCACCCACCACGGGGCTCCTGGGGGTCCCCAGATCCCTGGTGCTTGTGGCATTGGCAGCACCGGGACATCTCAGACCCATCCTGTTGCCCCAAAACCTCCCAAGCACTCTGAGAACCCCCAGATGCCCTGAGACCCCCCCCAAGTGCCCCCAGAGGGCTCTGCCCACCCTGGGAACCCTCCCCAACGCAGCCGCGGGCACCACAGAGCTGCTGACGGGGCAGAAGCGCCCGGAAAGGCCCCAGGGCCGCGGTTCCTGGGGCACAGCGGGTCCAGGACAGGGTTTTGGCCAAGGAACTGCTGCAGGATTTAGGTGGCCAGAGGCCGTCTTGTGGTCAGACAAAGTGATTTTGGTTAAAAACCATTATCTGCACTTTTCCCTGGGGTTTTAACCCAAATGCTGATGTTTTCCCAGCTTGTATTTTAAGGGAACGCCCCTGGGAAAGTAAAGGCAGAACAGGGCTCAGACCCATCCCAGTTGCCTGTGGGGCATTTGGGGATGGGGTTGGGGTCAGGGTGCCCCAGGATCAGAGATCTGCCTTTCTGCCTGTTCTGGAACAGTCCCTAGAGCCCGTGTGGGGACCCCATGGAGCCAGGGACTATGGTCTGTGGTGCAGGATGGGTCTCTTTGGTGTCCCTGGCCCCGGGGACAGGTTTTTTGTGACCCTCCCTGGAATGAGGGATCCAGTGGAGACCCCACTGCAGGGTGAGGAGGAAGTGGGGGGAAGGGAGCCCTGCTTCCTCCTAGCACCCCCAAGAAGTGCTCAGCACCCCCACCCTGGGCTGGGGAGGTGGGAGGGAGATTCTGGGGACCGGGCGGCTCCGCTCAGCTCGTTAATGGGTAATGAGGGCCGGGAGGTCACCGACCTGACCCTGAGCCGGCGCTGAGCTGGGGCTGCGGTGCCGGCAGGGCTGAGCCTGCCCAGCGCTCCGGGGAGCTGGCACCCAGCTGGGGCCAGACACCC
>VZTX01009812.1:198-17387 GCA_013400915.1 Pardalotus punctatus
GGGGCCGGGCGGGCCGGGCTGCGCCGGGAGGAAAACGCGCTCTACCCGGGACACAGCCCGTGGCTCTTGTGCTGGGGACAATCCCCGTGGAAAACATCACGATCCCTTGCACAGTGAGTTAGAAACACCGACAGGCTCATATAGAGGCTATCTAGTGCCTAAGGCTTCAGTTTGACTTGAGAACAGACCAGAGAGGGGACCTCACTAACGTGTATAAATCTCTAAAAGAAGGGCGCCGAGAGGACAGAGCCAGGCTCCGCTCGGTGGTGCCAGCCACTTGGACAGGAGGCGACAGACAGAAACTCACGCTCAGGAAGTTCCACCTCAATATGAGGAAGAACTCCTTTCCTGTGCTGAGGTTGCACACTGGCACAGATTGCCCCGTGAGGTTGTGGAGTCTCCTCACTGGAGGTGCTCAAGAACCTTCTGGCCACGATCCTGTGCCATGTGCTCTGAGCTGACCACTGTGGTGCCTTCCAAGCTGACCCCTTCTGTGATGGAAGAAGTGTGGCCACCAAGAGTTAGTGTGGGTCAGAGCAGTACCAAGTTCAAGGTACCCCCTTTGTACTTGTACCTGCTCCTTGCAAGTCTGAAGCTACTTGAAATCAAGTGGGTTTCCGTGTTTGTAATCCTGTTACATGTAAATCAGAGAGCAGGTTTCAGATGCCAAGAAAGTTCTGCAGCCATAATACTGCATAGATGTGCATCAGTACCTGGTGACACCAAGTGGCATTGAGGGATCATGTTTCATCATAATACAGTATCAAATAGCTTTTCTCAGACAGGTTTTTGTCAGTCAAACATAAAAACTCCATGGTAAAATCAGGCCCTTTCTTTCAGTACGTCATTATGACAATCTTAATTAAATTTTAAAACTCGTTATGAACATTTTTTTTGTTCTGCTGTGATTTTGACAAAAAAGCCTTTCACATGTCCACACACAAGGCAAGCAGAATCCTTGGTTGAAAACCAGAACAGTAATATTTCATTCAAACTATACTAAACATGCAGGAAGCTTTCTAGGTGAAGGACAAAATATGTTTTTAAATACAAGATTGACTATCTCTTGAATGCCCTTTCATTTTATACACTGAATTTAATCAACTTCACCCTTATTTCAGTGTTCCTGTAGGGGCTGTGTAGAGGTGGGATAGTCTGTAGCTTTGGTGGGGTAGGTAATCCCTGTGCTACACCACAGGCCATTCACATGAAGGCTATAAGGGAAAAAGACTAAATAAAGTATAGGAATTCCACCCCTATTCTGTCGTCATGGTATATATTGCATCTGATTCTCAGTCTAATGAAAACTTGCCTTCCTTTCAATTCCCAAGGGTAAAACTCACAGTGGAATGTGTTTTTACACTAAGAAACTTACGGTACTGAAGCTTTTTGAGCTCAGTCATTCCTCAGTGTATTGCAAAATTCTTGAGAACTTTTTCCCTTATTAGTGTGCCTTCATTTGGAGGCTGCCAGTGAGCGAAGATGGAATATATTAATGCTGCTTCTCTAATGTTGGAGTATTAAGTACTTCTGATTAATGGCACTGGACATTATGTGGTCACATGGCTGTGCCTCACACCTTAAATGCTGGGAAATTAACCATTAATTAATGTTGCCCATTTTGAAGAAATCATGTTGCGGTTTCTTGTAAGGCAGTGCTCCTTTGTGCACAAGCCTTGGTAGCGCAGACACCTCTGCACGTTCAATCAATTCACAGAATCTGTCAGAAAGATGGTTCCTTTGCTACTATAAATTCAGTATTCAAAGTGTATTTTTAAAAATCTCTTGCTGCTGGTTTTCAAGGATATTTAAATAAACATAATAAAGTTCTATTGATGCCTCTGCCAAGAAGGACAAGATAAGATACTTTAGTATTTAAAACATGCTGTAACATTTTTCTACGTCAAAATAGTGATTTCTATAGGATTTTTTATTAGTCATCATGATTCTTCAGAGCAGGATTGCAGTTGAGTTAAGATGTATAATTTTTTCAATGCACAGGAAGATGTTTTTCCCTTCCAGGCACCTGAAAATAACTGAGAGATACTGAGAGAATATGTTCTCCCAATCTTCTTTGAATGAAGTAACTTTAATGTATTTCTGTCAATTCATCGGTATATTAAGTTTTATTTCTTTTAGCCACATTTCTGTAAAAACAAGCAGCTTAAAAACATTTCCAAACTATGTAAGGCTTGAATTCAGCCCCGAGTAGGGGTAAAATAGCTTTACATAAATAGTGAATATTTTATTTTGGGTAATTAAGGCAATGGCATTGAATTAACTTTTATTTCAGTTTGTAGATTTTTCAAAAGAAACACCAAAGTGATAGGAACAATGGTTTTTTGGCATACCAGATTACATTTAGAGTTGTCTGTCTGAACTGTACTCACCATCATTTTTGTAAAGCTCTTTAGAACAAAAAATGCTGCTATAGTGTTGATTTGCTTTGGATTTGAAAAGACATGGCCACATAATCATTAAAAACCCCCTGAAGTCTCTAGCTGTGATCTGTTGCCTCATTCAGTTACCTTGGAAAAAGCCATAGAGTGGAGGAAACAGACTGGTTTGCTTTAAGTAACCTCTTGCTTACATCTGAATTGCAAAGTATCTTCCAGACAGAATAGATCTGTAGTATCTTTACAATTTTTGTAGTGCAGATGAATTCTGATTTTATTAGATTTTTAATGTTTTTCACAGATGAGCTGAGCTCCTGGATACAGCAATCTTTTAAGCATTATGTTACACAAGAAGCTAAGCAACACTTCAATGACTATGACAAAGATGGCGATGGATTGGTGTCTTGGAAGGAGTATAATTTGCAAATGTATGATCGTGTAATTGATTTTGATGAGAACACTGTCCTGGAGGATCAAGAAGAAGAATCATTTCGCCAGGTAAAATGTTTCAGCATCAGCTCCTCTGAGCTGTTGCCCAAAGGCAGCAAGATTTGCTTATTGTGACGGAACAAGATGGGTAGAGAAAGCAGAGCAGCTGGCATATGTTTTAACACTTTGTGCTACCTGAGATAGGGGAGTAATTAAAGGAAGGCAGTGGAGTATTAAAGCTGCTACTGAAAAAATAAAGACACAATGAAATGGTGCCTCCTGAGTGTATTTTGCTGGCTGAGTGGAGCGTAAGTCTATTGACAGTCTTAGGACAGAGCACGGTCCCCAGCCACCATCTTACACCAGGGTTGCAATCCGTTGGGTGAGGTCTGCAGGCTGACAGCGTCCTGCCCTCAGCAGGGGCCAGTCCCACTGGTGTTGGAGCAGAGGGAACCTCTTTAACCCCTTTGTTGCTCTGTTCCAGGCATTTTTTCAGTTACTGCTCAAGCTTTCAGCATGGGCTGTCAGAATTGCCTGCTGTAACATTGCATGTGCATTAGAGACCCACAGAGAAAGCAATAGCAATTCAAACAGTTTTCAGCAACAAAAATGCAACTCCCATAGCTAAAAATGGATGTTTAAACACAGAAGTTGTGTGTGAGTCTCATCTATGAAAGCAGATGCTTAAGCAGGGAAAGAGAAGCAAGAGAAGCAGGGAGGAAAGGTTCACCGAGAACTACTACATAGCAAAACTTGTTTCCTTTCAAGTTACACGTTTATAAGTACATGTAAATGTTAACCAAAAACAGAATAAGTGGGTTTTGAGACTAATCTGGCCTGAGGTTTGGTTGGTTTTTTTTTCTGTGAGGATTGGTTTGCCTGCTTCGAGTAAAGTAGTAGTTTACTACTTACAGGATGTTAGCAGAAGTGAAACTAATGTAGTGAATGGAGGATTGTACACACTGAAGAAACAAACTGTAAAGCTTGGAATGTCACATAACTGAATAATTACATAGCTTTTAAATACCACAAGACTGTCAGAGGAACTTCCAGTCAAAATATTGATACCATTTTTGAGACATTGCCATCACAGATACATAGAGAGCTATAGATACATGAGCTAGGGTAGAGCTGCTTGCTTATGTTACAATTTGACTGCTTGCTGGGTTTTCCTGCTTGCTGCCTTCTCCAGCGTAGATTGTAAATGAGCAGCATTGTACAAGCATCACAGGTCAGCCACCTTCAGCATTTTCCTTACCTTTGGAAATTAGTCACCCTGCTGTGATCGAGGTGGAAGAATAAGATAGTTTAGAATTGACATCAAGGAACCTCAGGAATTTACCAGAAGGTGGCAGCCTTGTTCATCACTTCCCAAAAAACACTGGAAAACTGAATTCCTCCCTCAATGGTTCCAGCTTACATTGCAGTGCAGGACTTTCTGTAGTCAGTCCTGGATTGCCTTCCTAGTTAAACTCTCAGCTAAGCTCATTTGTTTAAGAGGACGTTTGACTATTTTGCAGAATAGTAAAGATCTTATATGTCATTTGTTACATGTTGTGCTCTGTGTTAATCAGATTAGCCTAATTTTAAGACAAATGTCAATAGGTGGGATATAAACTGGAAGTACAATTTCAAGTGGTTATTTGTAAAGTATTTATGATCTCTGATTTGCTGGCTACTTCCTTACCCAGATCAGTCACACTGATAGCACAACACACCTAATGATGGCATTCCAAGATTTTTAGAGTTCACATCATGTGCAGTTTGAGCAGAGATCAGTTGTCAGTGGTGTGGGGCTGTATTTTGTCTGATGAGACGGTACAAAATGAAAGAAGAAGAAAAGGGGAAATTTTTGCGCATTTGGAAGACAGAAATAGGAAGTGCAAGACTAAGAACATGCCTGCTTGTTGCAGATATTACATCTTTTCTAAAGGCATGCTAATACATATATTTAAAACAGGTTAGAAAAGTGACTTCTCTTTGAAATGACCAGGTGTAATGAACAGCAGTCCTGTAAAAAGGAGTCTGGCCTTAAAATGGCTTCAGAAAAGACATTTTACACACATGATCTTTTAAGACCTTCTTTGAACTACAGACCTTGACATAAAAGGATGTAAATCCAGAAGGTTAAATGTCCTTAAAATGTGAATGTTGGAATTTGCAATGGCTGCCATTAATCATAATCAGTGTACTCCACTTGGTTATTTTGGGAATTGTGACTTCTAGAAGATGACACATGTGAAAATGAGTTCTTGGTCTTTTCATTATCTCTCTTTTGTGTTTTTTTAAGCCTTGGCTAAGAGTATGTTATAAATGACTCCTTAAATTTAAAAAAGAAGGGTTTTATGTGATTCTTAGAATAAAACTACCTCAATTAAAAGTATTGTTCTTATTGCTCTCCATGAGCTCTTTTTAGTGAAAATTTAACATCAGTATAATATGAGTAGGTAATGTGAAACAATTAATACCCTAATGAGCTACAGCCAACTCCTGTAATGTTGTTTTTCCTTTCCAATAAGGGCTCTAACTAAATCTATTTTCTAAGCTTCATTTAAAGGAGAAAAAACGTTTTGAAAAAGCTAATAGAGATGATGTTCCTGCTCTGAATGTGGATGAATATGTTGCTTTTGAGCATCCTGAAGAAGTGGAGTACATGACGGTAAGATTTAGGGGAGCATCTTTATCAGGCTGTGGGTGTAGATGCAGCATCTTTTTAATGTGTGTCCTTAGCCCCAGTACCACAGGGAGTGGAGCAGTTATGGATATGATATGGCTTGTACAGCCCAAATTAAAAATCAGGTACTGTGTTGTGGATCCAGTGCTGGAGGTCAGGGGCTGGGGCAGGAGTTCAGTGCTTTTCTTTGAAATCCGTTTCAAGAACTAGGATTGCACAGGTATCCTGAACTTTTGGGATTGCACTGCCATAGCCACCTGTCAGCTCTGTTAGACTGCAAATCCATCAGTGAGGTTTTGGCTTTTGGTTATGGCTCTTTGGTCAACAAAAGACCAACCAGTTCTCCTAACAATTCAATTAAGTTGCAAAATTGCAAATTAGTGAATCTACCAGATGAGAAAAGAAAAATGAAATGAGATGATAGAGCTTTGTACATATTCATGTTTCTCAGCTGCTTTTGGAGTTTTGAATTGTTTTGAAGGATTCCAGCTCTATGGACACCTTTCAGATTTGGTATTCATGAAATCTGACATTCTAAACTTTTAAGGACAGATCTGTTTTATTGCACAGGAAGCAGCTACTGCACTAGTCTGCATAAAACACAAAAAGAGATGTGAAATGAGGGAGTCTTTCATTTAAGGAACACGTCATTGCTCTAAAATGATTCTTGATTATGAGTTGCTAATTTTGCTCTTTGTATGTATACAAAAGGACTTTGTCATTCAGGAGGCTTTAGAAGAACATGATAAAGATGGTGATGGATTTGTTAGCCTGGACGAATTCCTTGGTGATTACAGAAGAGACCCAAGTAAGGAAAAAAGGGAAGGGGCATGAAAGAGGGAACTAACAAAAGCTTTTGGAATGGGGTGAATTGGATGCACCTTTATTTTCAGCTTTTCGCACCTACACCTACAGATTCTGAGTAAGATTTTCTGTCTTGGAATAATTCTGTTTTCTGGAGCTGGGCATAGCAGACTCATTATTTCAGTCTGCCCCGTGCTCACTTGGTGGTGTTTGTGTGTAGCCCGTTCCACAATTTCCTTGCAAGTTGCTTCTTGTTTTCTGAAAGACTGAAGCGAGTTCCTGATCACAAGGCGTGCAGCTGAAATAAGGTGCAGTTCTGCCAGCTGAGCTCATCTGCAGAGCCAGCCAGCAGGGATGTAAGGGTAAACTTCCCTGGCCTTGAGCAGCCTGAGCAGGCAGCTGCCAGCCTTGCTTTGGAAGGATCGAGCTGTGTGGAAGGGAGGTGGAAGGACTCAGTTCGCTGTACCAGCTATCAGAAGCCTGAGAGCTGCCTTCACTGTTCTGTTTGTTCGGAGGGTTTTTTCCAATCTTGCCCCTCCTTAAGCCTAATCTATTCCTTCTTTAACAAGGACACTTACCTGATGCTTTTCAATATTTATCAATTAATGTTTTACACACTGTATTAGATTTACTGAAAGCAGGGCAAAGAACCCTTCCTGTTCCAAAAAGCCCAGTAACTTCAGTTATGTGGAAAGTCTGCTTGGCCCAAAGGAATGCTAATTCTGAGTGGCATCCTAGCTGAGGAAAAGTGTGTAAGACACAGGAGGATATGGAGAACCAGGGGAATAATCTGTTTTTCTCCACTCTAATCAGCCACCTGGAATTTTATGTTCTATAACCATCTTTGTTTGCCAGAGCCAGTAAAAACAACAGATCTCTGATGCAAGTACGGGGTTTTTTATCTTTTCCCTGCTCTAACATGAAAGAAAGCTTTTCCAAGCCAGTCTATACAAAGTGGTTGGAAAGGAGTGAAATTGTTGCAGTAATAGAGAAGATAACAGCTTTGTCATTACAGCTTGCTCTCAAGACTTGAGAATCAGCTGTAATTGTACCAACTACTACAGCTTTTCTCCAAATGGCCTTCTCTCCTGCAGACAGTGTTCCTGCAGCTCTCTGTAAAAGGACTAATAGGCTACATGGGGGCTCTGATTTCATAATTAGCTCGTGGTTTGGGGCAACAGGGTATGGTGAATTGGGACATAAAGATAATCTACTTGCAAAATCAAATGTTAGAAAGGAAGGAGAGACTTCACTCTTTTTGTTCTCTAATAATAGAATTATGATTATTTTTGAACTATTACTTACCTGCTTTTGACTTTCATAAGGCCTAGAAAGCCAGTTCATGCTTGTCTGCAGTGTTTATAATTTTGACAAATTACTTCTAAATTTCTTGAAGAGTTAAGAACAATTCTAAGATTGCTCTAGGCTGCAGGATGTACACAGGGTAAGTATAAAACAAGTGTGCAAATAAACAAATAAATACCAACAGGAAATGAAATTGCTTTCCCCACTTTCCTCTGCCCATTAAGGTTTTGTTTAGTGACATCACTTTTATGTTATGTTTTATGAGATTAAGTGAATTTGTGTAGGAGAAAAGGTGAAAATCTCTGCTTTAAGGTGAAGAGTGGCTTTAAACTTGACAACTGTGTCTTACTAGCTGCAAGGGAAGATCCAGAATGGATACTGGTTGAGAAGGATCGGTTTGTGAATGACTACGACAAGGATCATGATGGAAAACTCAACCCTCAGGAGCTGCTGTCTTGGATAGTACCCAACAATCAGGGCATTGCGCAGGAGGAGGTACGTGTTTCAGTGCTCTTCAGGTTTTAATTACTGCAGGAGAGTTTTGAAGGTATGACAGCAAAATGATAGAAGCATTCAGATTTATCATGTCTTAGCTACTGAAAAACAATGTCAGTAGATATCTGTGTGTATTTTTAACTTCACTTTGACAAGGAATGCAGGTTCTTTAACTGCATTAGGCAAATGTAAAGTTCGTATTAATTGTGTAAATGTTTGTAAATTAACAAAGTGCTTTTGTACATGTTTAAATAGCTTATCTGCTTTGACTCAAGGGTACAGAATTTTAATAAGTAATTTTTTAGTTATTGTAGGTAAATCTAATGAGATACACTACCAAAAGAAGCTGCATAATTTTGAAATGAGAAATTGATTGTGATTCTTCTAACTGGATACATCATCATAATTTGTAGAACTAAAAACTCATCTTAAGTACAAGAAAATGGAAGTACTCTGTGATTCAAGATGGTATAAAGCAAACTTTGATGATGCTAATTAAAATGGTTTAATCAGGGGTAGAACAGCATAATAGCTTTTAAGTGGATTCTCATTTTAGCTTCTTTATTTTTTGTAGCAGTTTCCAGTCCCTGACTGCAGTAGAGAGGATCTCTGCCTTTCTGCTAGCAACTTCTCAGCTAAATTTTCCATGTCGTTCCTTTACTCTGAAGGATTTTAGTGTTCAGAATGGCAGGAGCACCGGGTCTTCCCATGGCCTTATGTTCCTGGGAAGGAGAGGAGCTGCTTTGTGTCAGACAGCACAGCCCCGTGCTCATTCCTGAGCTCCCAGCTGTGCCTTGCCGGGCTCTTGGTGACAGGAGCAGCCCCGTGGTGGCAGCAGCGGCAGCAGCAGCAGCAGCAGCAGCAGCAGCAGCAGCAGCAGCAGCAGCCCCGGGTGCTGCCGTGGGGACCTTGGTGGAAGCTGAGCTGCTCCCTGGCTCTGGGAGTGTTTTTGTACATGGGGATCTGTGAGCCTTTGCATGGCCTTTTCTGCCCATGCTCAGTTCGTAGTGCACAGAAATTGCTCTGTTCTGACATAAATTCTGACTAGTGCTGGTTCTGTTCATACCTGGGTTGCTTTACTTGGTTTGGGTTTTTTTTAGCTGTTCTTAGCTATCATTCAAATTTTAGCTTACAGCAAGGCCCTGCTGTAGTAATAGCTCAGTTCTGCAACAAATAATTAGTTTGATTTGTTTCTCTAATGTGCTAGGTTTTTTCTCTGGCTAATATAAAGGCTTAGCAAAGTCACCTGTCCTAAAGAGAAGGTAGCATTGATTTGAGTCATAAACGGCTTTTTGAAAGCGGAATATCACAGTTCCATTTCAGCATTTCAAAATTACTTGAGAAACACAGTAGCTAAATAACATAAAAATAGCAAAATTACTATCTATTCCATTTTCAGGAATTGACATGTGTTGGCCAAGATGTTTGTCGTATTAATCTTTCAGCTTTTGCCATGCAGAGCGCTTTTAAAATCCACTTGGCTGACGTTAGTTCCCGTTATTTTTGGCTTGGTTACATTGAGCCAAACCAATCAGAAAAAGTAGGAACAGAAGGATTCTCTAAATCACTGTATTTGTAGATGTTCAGCAAATGAAAACAAAGCCCATGGAATACCAGGACTCCTGTTTCTCAGAAATAAGAGTGCAGTAGAGCTGCTGCACAGCCTGTTAGCTTTGAACTGTGAAATACTGGTGAATGAGCTACAGCTAAAATATTCTGCAATTGGTTCTTCATTTTACTGCTGAACTTCCCTCTTTTTATAATGTATAAAAAAGTGAAATACAAAATGGTTTTAACTTGGTGCATTTGGTGTTCTCTTTCTTTTATAGGCTCTTCACCTCATTGAAGAGATGGATTTGAATGATGATAAAAAACTTTCTGAAGCAGAAATTCTTAAGAACCAGGATTTGTTTCTTAACAGTGAAGCAACAGATTATGGTAGGCAGCTTCATGATGAACGTTTCTACCATGAAGAACTTTAGATTATTTATTTTGTAATCTTTTTTTCTTCCCTTTCTTTCATTTGGAGCTTTTGTTAAAAGCACTCATCAGCTGCGTTGCAAGTTTTATGCTGTAATTACAGTACACTAATGTTTGTGTAAATAATTTGCATTCAAAATCTAATTGCCCTCCTGCAAACTTCCTGGGTCTCTTCTAGCCTTCAAAATTAATCTGAAATACTTGCTGTCAAAATTCTATAGTGTTGGGAAATAAATTACTTCAGGGTGGTACTGTATTGTGAGGAGTTGTTCTACTGTACTTGAAGAAAATAGGGAGTTGAAATGGTTCTGGAAGAATGCAAAATGCAGTAACTGAGACTACTATTTTTCTAATCCATTTAATTATGACAGAGTGTGGGGAAGGTGGGGGGATGTTTAGAGTCAGTATTAACTGTGTTTTATTTAATACCTTTGGAGAAATACTTACATAAATGCCTCAGTTGTTTAAGAGGTTTCTACTTGATTTTGAATGGTTTCTATACTGTTTTACTCTATCATAAAACTTGCTATTTTTACATCTGTAGACAATAATTATTTTTAATGTACAGTTGTAGAGCATTAGCAATACAGTGGTATTTTACTGTGTCAAGACCGTCTTGATTTGTTGGATTAAAACATAAAATGTTCTATCTTTCTGTGTTCTGTACATTTATTTCTTACTGTGGGTCACCCAATGTGCATAATGTCCAGTGGCAACATTCTCTTTATCAGCCAGAGATGTGTCATTTTACCTGACTGCTAAGGAAGATTCAGAAAAAGCAACACGTGCATTTAGAATTTCTGGACAAGTTTGCAAAAGCAATTGTGACAAGAAGGGGAGATAGAAACCCAAATAATTTTGTTTTCTCTTTCACAAAGTACTTCTACTTTTCTCCTGAGAACAACCAGATCTTGTTTGTGCTATTCAAGGCTCCGGTGACATTGCGCTTTTCCACACTTCCTCTTCTCTTTTTTTGTCTTTGAAACATTTTTGGGGATAAGGATAGTTTAAACACATACCAAGCATAAAAAGACCCCACATTTCTATGATACAAACAATTTTATTATATACAAAGTATCACAATGTTAATTCTAGATGAAATCCATTCAGGTTCTTTATGATTATGGCAAAGGCTGATGATTTTTCTCTTGGGTAAAACAGCAGAACAGGGTCCACATTTCTGAGATGGCTTCTATTAGAAACTGCTACGCAATGTTAGATAAGGGGTGAGAATAGAGCCTGTGCAATTAATCGTTATGTTAATTATCGATTTTACTGAAGCAAAATGCCAGCAGGCCTGTCTTGCACTGTGAAACAGTGCTTTTGGAAGGCTGTTGCAGCAGTTCCTTCTAAAGGAGCAAAAGGTGTGTGTTTCAGAGCCGAGCAGAGCCGTGGTGTAGGGTCTGGGCTCTGCTGAGCCGGCTCCCAGCCACAGCCGTGGATGGGCCAGGGGAGCTGGAACAAACCAAGCCGGATGCTCCAGGGCTGCTGTTTCTGTTTCCATGGGAACAGAGATTGGCTCCTCACAGAAAGCAAGGTGATTTAAAAATTTTAATGGGTATGATTGTGGATAGTTTGCAAGCCCCTGACGTTTCCCACATGGGAATGTGGAGATCCATTCATATGGAAATAGAATGGCAGGCACAGCTCAGCAGCTGAACACGGCTCTGTTTTAGCCCTGGTTTTCTCTGGAAGTGGTTTCCTTGCTGCTGCTGCTGTCTGCAGGCTGTGGGGCTCAGGTGGACACCACAGGCTGGGCTGTTTGAATTTGGACCTGGCTGCGCTGCAGCAATCCTTTCGAAGCTGTATCTCAGATATAATGGTTATGGAGGCCGGGAAGGACTGCAAAAGTGCCTTCGAGTGTCCGTTTTAATTTCCCATTTTCATTTCCCAAACAACCATTCCAAGGGATCACAATATACCTGAGGAGTTTAGAAAATAACAACCAGCTCAGCACCTGGATTATCTGAGTGTTCAGCATCTCTTTATATTCTGCCTTAATACTTTTCATAGACTCCCTCATCCTCTTTATATGTAGAATAAAAGGTTTACTGTCTACTCCATCAGACTCGCCAAAATCAGAAACATTTACTCTGAAGAATATTTTGCTTGGAGTCCTGGATGAGCACCAAAATGTTTGTGGATGCTATTTTCATATTTTACCTACTGTCAAGTCCAAACCTGCCACCCAAATCCTGATAAAAAGCTTTGCTCAAAGCAGTATATAGTTAAAAATTAAATGAGACTTCCATTCCAATTAATGAGAAAATTTGAGGGGTTTTAATACAAATTTTTTGTTAAAACTAGGCTTTTCCTCACTTTTCACTACGGAATGGATTCAAATGGTACGTTCTGCTGCCACACAATTTAATTACTGGGGAATAAAAGCCCTCTGGAAGTGTGTTCTTGGCCTTATCAAACAGAACACCTGATTTTTAACCTGTAAGAGCAGTGGTGGCAGGAGATGCAGTGGCTGTCAGGGAAGAGTTCCACTTAAGGCTCCTTGTTGATGCTGCTGAATTTCTGAGTGAGCCTGAATGCAAAGGTCAGGTTAAAATCCCCTTTAAAAGAGTGAGAAAGGGCAGATGAAAGGCCCTGCAGGTTTCCAAAGCATCGTGACAAGTCTCAACCCTTTACCCACTAAAACGCTGCTTTTTGGCACAAAAGCACCGACATCGCTCTTTTTTAGGGGAAATCGCAGGGCGCTCAAGGTGGTTTCAGTAATGGCATTACAGTAGTTCCTAGCCCAGCGAGCTTCATTGATTTTGCTCCCTGCACTCAGTCCCACAGAGCTCCCTCCCAGGCTCAGCCTTTCCAGACTTCATAAAATTCTGTCCACTCACATCAGGGTATTAACCCAATCCTGAGCCACAGCATTTCAGAACTGCAGGCACTGATGTCTTGCTCCTACATAGAGACTAGGGGAATAGAAAATTGTCTTCCTTTTCTAGAGCCCTGCGAAGCCTGGCTGCCCCTGGCCGGCACAGCACCCTATGGACACAAGCCAGCCCCAGCAGGACCTGTGAGGAGTGACCCCAATCGTGGTCACCCCAGCAGCTCTGCTTGACCAGAGCCAGGGCTGTCCCTCACACCGGCTGCTCTGACAGCTCATCAAAACACCCAAACTGCTGACCCAGGCTGGGCTATTCTGCAGCCACGGGTGGGAGACAAGTAAAGTAAACTGCCCCAGTAAAGTGAGCTGCTGGTGGTATTTGAGAGGGAGCATCCCTGGGTGCTGCTGGGGAGGTGACTGTGCTGTGCTGGAGCTGCTGGGTGCGCTGGATGCAGGCACAGAGCCCAGCGTGAGGTTCAGTCAAATAATTGGCTTTGTGGTTGGAGGCCAAACTAAAAATAACTGGAAAGTAGCATATCATTTTGGAGGGCCAAAATGCACTCAATGCGTTTTTATGAACCCCAACAGCAGCAAGGATGGTTTCAAAACACAGCTGTAACTTGGAAATAGTAACAGGAAACATTTAGGTTTAGAAAGACTGAGATAAAATACCCTAAAAAAGATGCCTTTTTTTTTTCTTTTTTCATACTGATCAAGTATGACTAGTGCCCATGCCCTCAAAATACATTTTTTCAAGGAATTTTCCCTTTGGAAGAAGGCTTCACTCCTTCCTCCTCAACACTGTCTGCAAGAGAATCTTCACATTTCTCCTTCTCCCACTCCCATGGGATGATGCTTTTTTCCTGCTACACCTCTGACCCTCCAGACTCTTGTTCGTGCTCCTCTGCTTGCACTTCATTTTCCCTCTCAAATTCTCTGCACATTCCCTGTCTTCTTCAGACCATCAGGAAGGAAACTTGCAAATTCTTCAAAACACCATCTACAAATTGCCCGTGGAGTGAGTAGGGATGGGGGGACAGCAGGAAAGCAGCAACACCCAGCAGCAATGTCAATCATAGATAAGTCCTGATGTGTTCTTGGCATGGAAAGCCAGCTTTTGCATAGGCAACCACCACAGGACTGTTGTTCTTTCTTTTCCTACACTCCAAAAATGCCAGGGAGTATTTAAAAGCAGGTATTTAAGAATGCTTAAAACATTCCAAGGAGGTGGCAACCTCACCTGGAGGACAGGTGCTTTGGAGAGGTTTCCAGGGAAGCTTTGGAAGCGTTACCCTGTGCTCAGGTCTTTGCAGCTGTGCTATAACGACGGGATGAGCTGATTTGGGGAGCTGCCTGAAATACCGAGTGTCAGCGCTGTGCTGGGTGTGGTCTGGGCGCTGCTGCTTCACAGCTCTGTGAGGCTTCACTCAGGTCCTGATGCTAACAAGCTCTTCCCTCTCTTTTTTTTCAAGACTTTGGATTTTACTTCTAAATTTCACGTATCTTGCATATTCATAGGAACATTTACATGAGGGCGTGCAAATCAGGAGTGTTCTCTACGTCGACATCCAGGTATCTAAATGTGTGCGGACACCTGCATGGTTCTCAAGGCTCTTAATTTAACCAGAGTCCTGAAAAGCCTTTTCAGCTGCAAAATGTAACTTTGAGTTAAGTTTCTGGTGTACAAATGCATGGGCCTCTGCCAGCCCCAGAAGATGCTGCAGAAATGGGTCACTTACACTTCTTTTGCTTCTTTTTCTTTGTAAGACCACAGTGTTACAGAATAACTTATCTCTTTGTATTGTGCTGGTTTCCTTTGCATTTTAATTGTTCTCTCTCCTCCTGTAGCTGATCAAATCGTATCTGAATTTACTGCCTTTTTTTCTCTCCTTTCTTTTTCCTGTCCGCTCACATGCACCCATGGCAAGGAGCAGCCTGACACCATTTGACATCTCCTTGCTTCCTCATTTCAATATTAACTGTTTACCAGAAGAGAAACAGGTTTGGGGCGCGGGTGCTGAGCACTTGCATGTCTGTGTGTGAGAGTAACAGCTCTTCTGCCCTCTGTCCCTTCACAGCCACAGGTCATTTCTCTGAGCTGCCTGGAACTGCCCCGTGCTATCGGCACCAGCCTGACTGCAGAAGGGACAGGTCTGTGGATGTGCTGCACTCTCTGCTTGGGCTGGGGTGCAGTGACAAGGCTCAGAGCTGTGCCTGCTGCTGCTCTCGTCCCAGAACGGACCTGCTGAAGGATTCCTGCCTCTCCACAGAGCAATAATAATGACCCAGCTGCAGTTTAAAGATGCTTTTTGGGTAAGTGATCACTTACTATGCTTTTCCTATATTCAATGTGTCTGTATTTAAAAATATTTAAAAATTCAGTTTGGTTCTTTATATAGCTTAAAACGAATTTAATGCTGTCCTGTGTTCTAAATTTAGTTGAGTAAAAATCCAAATTTGTCCCCAAGTTATATTGGTGTCAAGGCCCCGTGTTTGATCCTGGGCAGAAGGCTGCAGTATAAAGAATATATCCAGTCCCCATAAAATGACTGACATTCCCAGTTCCTGAGCTGGATCCAGAAACTGCTTTTGAAAGGAACATGGATTTGTCTGTCTCACAGTGCTAAGAACCTGCTTGCAGTGAGTGTCCTCAGCTCAGGAGTGGCTCCCAGAGCAGGTGAGCTGTTGCTAATTATAAGCTGAATTTCCTCCTGTTTGGTGAAGAGCAAAGCCAGGAGCTGTGAGCAAAATGCTGCTGCCGAGCTCCCTGCAGGCTCCAGCCCTGCTGCCAGAGCCCCTGCAGGCAGCAGTGCCCGGGAGGGGTGAGGCAGTGCAGGTAGGAAGGACCAGCAGTGACTGCACAGCTGTGCCCAAACACTCACAGCCCAAAAACCAGCAAACGCTCCATGAAACCAGGAGATCTGTTCCACACTTGCTATTTGACATTTATTTGAAAATGCTTTGGTCTCCTGTTTTCAAGTTCTTTCCCTGCAGCTACAAGGTAAAAGGACCTTAGTCATTTCTCTCGCTAGGGTGATCTGAGGTTCTCTTGCAACTGAAAAATGAGAGTTCAAAATCAAAATTCTAACATTGCAAAGTTGAGTAAATAGGATTTTATGTGGTTGCCTCTTGTCTGAGCAATCACTTTTTCAGCATCTAGGACTGACATGAAGACATATGAATTCTTCCTGCCATTTCCTGCCTGTTCTTTCTGCTTGTGCTCTCTTTCTCTCCACCCACGCTTCAGGGTAAACCCTATCTTGGTAGAAAACAGAAGGGCAGAGGCAAAAACACATTTCAATGAACCACCATTCTCTGGGCACTTCCAGGAAGCCCTCCCCGCCCCCACTCCAGCACCAGATTTGAAGTTAAAAAGAATAAAAATACAATGAGGAAATACAAAAGGCAATGTTGATGTTAGGGCTACTGTGCCTGACCACACCTCTGTGAGATTCTCCTCGTTTATGCCCCTGCTGACTGCACAGTGCAGCACACAGGGTGGGACACAGCTCTGGGCCACTTGCATGGCTGAACTTCCTTGGAAAACTTGCTACCTGACTTTTAAAGCTGGTACCTTTGGTATAGTTACTTTTCAATGTCTTGGTCTTTAGGGAGAATAAATGAAGCCATGAGAGCAGTGTGAGGGTGATTAATGCCAGCTGACAGTCTGGCCAGGCCGGTTCTTCATGGCTCTTCTTCCCTAAACTTCTCCTGTGCTTAGTCACGTTACCATGACTCAAATCCTTGCTTAGCTTTGAAGCTAACACTTTATTTAAAGGAAAGCATCTTTGGATTTTAAATTTTCTGGCTGGAAATGTTGAGTTGCCCAGCTTGATCAAGAGGGCAGGAATATATGAAAGCTTTAGCAATGCAGTAAGAAGTCTTTGAAAGTGAAAATGTACAGGATATTACACAACACAGCACAAGCGTGCAGCTTGCCCCCCAAATCACAAGATCAGCAATTATTTTTGCATTCATAAGGTTCTGTTGTGAGAGGAAAATGTATTTGGGTGGTTTGCTTCAGCAAGCAATTATCTCCTGTATTTGGTCTGTACTGTGAACAGAAACTGTTTTTCTGATTGAAACCCCAAAGGTGTTTGCCCTGTGGTGGGAGCTCAATACAGAGCCCTGATCTCTGCTTGATGCCCAGGGACATTCTGCATCCTCTCCTGAGCTTCACCCTGATCTCTGCTTGCTGCCCAAGGACACTCTGCATCCTCACCCTGATCTCTTCTTGCTGCCCAGGGACACTGCATCCTCTCCCTGATCTCTG
>VZTX01009819.1:0-15823 GCA_013400915.1 Pardalotus punctatus
AGAATGTGCGGGAGGGAGGCTGAGAAAGAGGAGGCGGAGGGGGATGAAGGATGAGGGAGAGGGAGGAAGGGGAGAACGGGGAAGAGGGAGGCCGGGAGGAAGGGGAGATGAGGAAAGAGGTGAGGGGGGATGAAGGCAGCTGGGGAGGATGAAGGAAGAGGGGGGCTGAAGGAAGAGGAAGAGGGGGATGGAGGAAGAGGAGGGGGCGCGGGGAGGAGGAGGATGGACGGAGGAAGAGGAGGGGGCTGAGGAGGAGGGGAAGAAGACCGGGAACCGCGGAGAGCGCCGTGCCAGCACCGCGGACAGCGCCGCCCCGTCCGGCCCCGGCCCCGGCCCCCGTGCACCCCCCGGGGGGGACAAGGGGCTGGGACCCTGCAGCAACAGGGCACCCCTCAGCCCCAGGCCTGCCTGCCCGCCCCTACCCTCCTCCGACGGCCTGGTTGTGCGGGTGGCAGCACACAGCCTCTGGCAGAGCCTCCCACCCCGAGGGAACTGGGCTGAGGACAGGTGGGCGCAGGCTTTGGAACATCACGTCTGACAGCAACATGCCCTGCAGGAGATCCAGGCCAGCGCTGATGGCCAGGCTGATGGGTCAGCCTGTGTTCATTCTGAAACCGACCGATGGCAATTAACGCTGTGGTACCTTTTCCCCAGCACAGGAGGGCACTGCTGCATGCCACCCTCTCTCTCCCTTGGCAAGCAGGTTACCCAAACAGCACAAAGGGTCTCCCTCCCTCATTACTCACTCACTCATTCCCAGTCAGGGGGAGCTCCTGCCCAGTCCCCATTCCCAGGCCTTTCCCTGCCAACTGCTTCCCAGCATTAGTGCTGCCAGGGCTGCAGCTCAGACAGATCAGCCTCTAATCTGGGGAACAGCCTCCAGTTAATTATTCTGTACCCTCTGGGCCATGGCCAGGGTGACTCAGCAAGAGGCAGCCCAAGGCAGCTAAGACCAGCCTCCAGCCCCAAGGGGGACCAGCCTCTGTCCCCAGCAGGGATATCCCACAGTGGAACCTCAGCAAGGGCCAGCTGTGTCCCATCTCCACTCCAACTGCAAGACATGGCAGGAGAGGGGTGATAGAAAAATGCCCTCCCTCATGGGAAAGTGTAGGGGAAACCTGGCACACAGCTCCCATCTCCTACCCCGAGGAGACCACGCAGGTTGCACCACTCCTGCCTGTGGAAAAAGGGACATTTGGGGACATCAGGGCTCTGCTCCACAGCCAGGCTGCTGGCAGGGCTGTCTGTTCCACCATCAGAGATCCTGCGCCAAGCAACACGAGCAAGGGGAGACCAGGGGGCCTGGCTCCAGGCACATCCAATCCCCTTGCCACCCTTCCAGCCCTGGAGAGGGGGGTACCTACCATCTGCCGTGCAGTGACAGGGGAAACTGGTCCCTGCCCGTGCTCAAGGCTGGCACCCCGACACCAGCCCAGGCACAAGGGACATGGGACAGGGGGGCGGCAACAGCGGCACACGGGGCATTATTTAGCAATGTTCTTTTATTTCCAGTTTTAAGGTGAAAAGATGCCTTTAAATCTTCAATTAAATACTCCATAAAGAAAAAAAAAAAAGCAAAAAAAAAAATTATTTACAAATTCACGTGACCAGTAATTGAATCCTTGTTTTAATAATTACACACGCGGCTCGTCACATCCGGCGCTCTATAAATACAGGGGACGCGGATGAGGGGGCCGCCCTGTCGCTTGCCCAATTGTGGCCTTAAACGTTTGGAAGGACGATGGGAGTTTTTGGGGTGTTGGAGGGGACTCAGCCTGGCCCAGAGAGAAGGGGCCACCCCCCCTCCTCCCCAGCACCCTCCCCAGGTGTCAGAGCAGGAGCTGGGGGGGGAATGATTTATATTTAAAATTTAAAAACCATAGAGGGGAGGGGGTCCAGGCAGTGATGGAGGAATAGAGAGAGGACAGGGGAGGGGGAGAAATCACACTCCTGTCCCCAAACCAAATTTAATAAGTTTATATATATATAATCTCTCTATATTTCATCAAGAAGGGGAGAGGAGAAAGAGGAGGAGGGAGAGGAGGGGAGAGATATGTCCCCATCCCATCCCCCCCTCTCCATGACATGAATCCGGGGGTGCTCTGCCCCACTCCCAGAGACCCGGTGTGCCTGCGCTGGGAGGGGGGCAAGGAGGGTCCCCAAGGGGACCCACAGCAGCCACCGCCTCAGTCAGCATCTGTTTATTATCATCATGACAAACTCATACAGGCCTTACAAACAGAACCAGGACAGAGGAAGAGAGAGGAGAACTGAAAAAAAGAGAGAGGGGGGCTGCAAGGGGCACAGCAGATCCCTCAGCCCTGGCCTCAGCAAGTCCATGGGGGCCAGAGGTGGGAAGGGATGGAGTCGCTCCCCAGGGTGCCCCGCTCTCTCTCCCCCCCTTCCTCCTCCTCCTCCTCACAGCTGCTCAGTTGTTGTCCGATTCATCCTCAGCTTCCCGGAGCCAGGTGAAAAAGGCTGTCACCGATTTGAGAGCCACCCCTTTGCCCTGCTGCTCGGCCGGGTCCTTGCTGGACTCCCACTTGTAGAAAGCCTCCTCCTTGATGACATCCTCATCATAGAGGGCATCAAAGAACATCCGCAGCAGGTCTGGGGGGGACAACAAAGGGGAACCTCTGCTATTCTCCAGCCACCAGCCACCCTGGTGGGGTGGTAACACATTTGCCACCCCCTCCTCAACCCACCCGTACCCACGACACTCACTGGGAGGCTGGTCCAACTTCACCACCAAGGCTTGCAGGGCGTAGAGGGCCTGGAGTTCCTTCTGCTCGTCCCGCAGGTACTTCTGGAGCAGTTTGGCTTGGTTGCGGATGACCATGGCATCCACACGGTACGGGTTCTCAACTGCAGGGGAACAGGGGGTGAGAGGGGCAGTGTGGGCAGGGGAACCCCCACCGCTCCCACCTCACCCTGGTACTCACAGACAATGGCCGAGTGGCACACAGACGTCATCAGGGCCCTGATAAACGTGTTGGACGAGACCTGCTGCTCACTGAGGTTGGCCTGGAGGGGGGAGGGTAAAGGACTGTGAGGTGGAGAGGGAGCCAGGAGGGAACCTCCAGACACTTGGGTGCTGTGCCCCCACCCTCACCTCGATCCAGTCGTATATTCTTTGGTTGTTTGGGTTCTCCTTCAGCAGTTTGTCCATTTGCTTGCACAGTTCCTCTGAGGTCAGCTCCTTGCGACTTGGCATGTCTGAGCTGTCCCCCATTGTGTACTCCAGTTTCTGGGGAAGCAGGAAGAGAGAGCTGTTAAAGGCAGCACACAGGAGCACCACAACCTCACACTGGCCATGGTCCAACCATGGCCCACCTCTGTCCCTGCCACCAAACCCGTACCTGCTCTGTGACAAATTTGTTGACATCCTGGTCCTCAGGCAGGAATTCCTTCCAGCTCAGGCCCCCATCCCGCCACAGCTTTCCTGCGGTCTTCTGGCCCTGTGGGACAGACAGTCTCCATCAGCACACCATGACTGCCATCTCCAGGGAGGAGGATACTGTGGCTTGGCCATGCCACCCCCATGACTTAGACACTGAAAAAGATAACCCCCACCATCCTCTCTGGTGGCAGGGGTGCTCAATCCCCACATGCCCACCTGGCACCCAAGCGGGATGCCAGTCCTTGAGACATCAGCCAGCAGCCCCATGCACTTACCATGCCCTTGCACAACAAGCCCAGCACCTCAACCAGCAGCGTGGTGGCCTTCCCAATGGGCACCAGGGGCCTTGTGATCTCCCTGTAGGGCACAAGAGACCTGGGTGAGCTACCTGCCCCCAAGGGGCCCCCCGTGCCAGCCCTGCTGAGGAGCACAGCCCTCACCTGAACAGCTCCTCCATGGGGATGCCTTCCTCTTGTAGCATGGGGGTGATGAGCTCAGCCAGGTACAGCCAGATGTGTGGGATGTCAATCTCCATGTCCTCTGCGATCTCCAAGATCTCCCGCAGCCTGAAGAGCAGAGGGAGCTGTTGGGATCCAGCAGTCCCCATGCCCTTGGCTAGGAGGGACCTCAGGATGTCTCAGTGCTGAGTCCTACTCAAGGCAGGGCCAAATTCAGAACCAGGCTGCCCCAGCCCCTCACCCTTTGTAGTACTGCTCCTTGGAGAGCGTGCCTGCCTTCACCAGCTGGCAGAGCAGGGCTCCCATGTGCTCACGGGAGATGGTGCTCCTCTCCAGCGTGGACTCAATGCCATTTTGCACAAAGATGTAGAGCGAGGAGGGGCTGCTCAGCTCTTGCACACACTGCAGGGCCTCCTGTGGGGAAAAGGGGGGTCAGTACTGCCCTACAGCCAGCTCTGACTCCCCTCTTCCACACCCAGGCACCACCAGAACCCTGCCCAACAGTGCTACCACACAGGGAGGGAAGCATATGGCACGTTATGGGAACATATACAGTATGTTAGGGTGCTCGGCCATCCCTTCCTCTCACCTTCATGTCATTGATGTGCAGGTACTCCTCTATGATCGCCTTGGATTTCTTCTCCAGTTCCTCTTCTGACAGCGCAGGCTTGGTGGATGTTGCAGGAGGTGCTGGTTCTTGTTTAACTGTGAGGAGAGAGCAAGGATCAGGCACCACCTGGGACAGGCAGAGCCACAGGTGCAGCCAGACCCTGGGATATCACTGCTCCCCAGCTCACTGGTCTCTCGGCTCCGGTCCCGTTCCTCTGTCATGCTCGCAGCCTTGCGCACGGCCTCAGGGCCACCCTGCTTCTCTCGTTCTCGGCTCCTGTCCTCTGTCTCTTTGCTGAAGCTCCTCTTGGTGAGGGTAGACCTGTTCCTGTCTGCCCGCTCTCCCCGGTCAGGACGCTCCAGACGGTCACTGCCCTTCTCCGAACGCGACTCCCGGTCCCCTCTGTCCCCAGCCTTCTCTGACCTGTCACGGCTGGAGCTGCTCCTGGGTGGGAAAAAAACCACACACAGCATGAAGGGCCCATCACCACCCTTCCTGACACCAGACTTCAGAGCTCTGCAAGGTAAGGCTGTGCCATTCCAATCCCCACCTCTTTTAGCACTTGACTGTTCTTAGGGAGAAACTTTTTCCCTATTTCTCCCTTGTTCCAACTCATACCCTTTTCCTTTCACTCTGCTCCTTAGCATGGCTGAGCAGTGCCTGCCTTTGTCTTGCTCACACCTTCCTTCTGATGAAGACTGTGGCAAAGCCCCGCTTTTTTTTCCTCTTCTCCTGAAGAAATCCAAACTGCAGCTCTCTTTGGACACCTCACACTCCATCCTCAAAGGGATTCCCTCCAGCCCATCAATGTCCATCTGGTCCCAGGACCCCCAGGCCAGACCCAGCACCCAGGGGTGGTCACCCAAGTGCCAAAAAATAGCAAGGACATCCAGAGTGAGGTCAGCCTTCCTTGCGCCCCAAGAACTCACCAGTGACTCCAAGCTCCCTCAAGACCCCATCTTGCCACAAGACAAGTCCAGATACTGTAACTTGCCTACATACTGATCAACCACAAGACTGAATCAGGGTTTTTTCCCCACACACCCATCCACCAAGGCAGGGCTGGCCCCTCACCTCTGCACCACACGGCGGGACTCCGGGTTCTCGGCAGGTGTTGACTGCTGGAGCGCTGAGAAGCGGTTCAAGGTGCTCGTGGCTGGTCGCCCTGAATCAGATGCTGGGCGTGAAGAGGGAAGTCTCAGAGTTCGGCACCTCCCTGGTACAGGAACTGCCAGAGGAAGGATCACCCCCCTCCCAGTCTGTCCCACAGCACTCAGCCAGTCCCACACTGCATACCTGAATCTGCGGGCTTCGCGCCAGACCCTCCGCTGCTGCCTTTGCCCCAGCTCAGCCGCCCACCTGGTGCAAAGAGCTGGTTATTGGAGTCAATGGATCCAGGCTGCGGGTGGAGAGAAACAGTCAGACCTGATCTTCCCCAGAGGCAAGAGGCAAGATCTAGGCCAGGCAGCTGGCTCAGCTGGCACACCACACCCCCAGCCTCACCTTGGTGATCTTCGTTAGCCGGCTGGTGTCGATGGGCCGGTTACCCTTGCTGATGGGCACTGTGTTCCAGCCATCATCTGCGACCAAGCTACTGCGCCCTGAGCACAAGGGGGACAGTCATAAGGTGCAGCCCAGGCTTGAGCAGTGTCCAGCAGGAGCAACTCACCCCTGCAGCCTCAAGTTTCCTCAAGCCCAAGCACTTACCACTGGAGGATGGCCCAGGGGGTCCTCTCCTCTTGTCCTTCGACATGAGCTGCTGCACTTTGATGTGTTCCCGATGCTCCTCCATCTCTGCTTCCTTGTGGATCTGATCAATGGTTTTGGGGCCCTGGTCTCCTCGCCGCGGCACCCAGCTATTCTGCAGAGGACAAGGAAGGAGGGAAGAGGGCACTGAGCTGGCTGGAGGACGGAGGGAAAGGCATCCCCCCTCCCTTCCCAGCCATCCCACTCTCAAAGCCTCAGGTTGGTCTCCTGCCCCGGCCGTCACCGCTCTTCACACACTGTGGCAGCTTTTGGCACAAAAAGGCTCAGTTTCCGGAGCCCCCCTGCATTAAACAGCTGCCAATTACTGTGTGCCCACTACCACTACCATGATAACCAAGGGCTGGGGCTAGCATGGTGTCTCTGGGGCTGGCCACAGCTCATACCCACCTCTCCCCTCCAAAGGACACATGGATTGCTGGCACCCAGAGGACATGTCCAGCAGCTCTGAGGGACCAAGCAGGGGATGAAGGACAGCCCCAAGGCAATAGCATTTCATGAACCTTACCCGTCTGAGGTCAATCACATCCTGGAGCATGAATCGGATTCGGGATGATGTTTTTTTCTCTTTGATGATCTTCTCCATCTGATTGAAGTACTGATCCATCCTGGGCTATAGGGGGACAGAGCCATGGTCACATTCCTCCCAAAAGCAAAGGAAGGGCAAGGCAAGGCAGGGCAGGGCAAGGAGTACCTTGGCTTTCTCAAAGTCCAAGTCCTTGCCAATAGTCGTAAGCAGGCGGCAAAGGCACTCAAGAGACTCCTCATCATGGTTTTTGAGCAACTTCACCACACAGTCATGCATGATGGCCTCCGTCAACATCTTCAGTTTGAAGAGCTCTCCAATGAACTTGATGTTGCCCAGGGATCGTCGTCGGGCCTTGTCTCTCGCCTCCTCCAGCTCATCCTTCATGCGCGCCTTCTCCTCAGGCTGCAGGAAAACCCCAGCAGGCCAGTTCAGTGTCCAGAGCCAGCCCAAGGACACCTGTGCCAGCCCTCAGCCACAGCCTCCCACCCCTACTCACAGCACTGGCATCATCCATCTCCTTCTGCCGCTTTTCAAAGATCTCATCGTCATCCTTGTCCTTCTCAAACTCCTTCTGGCAGCGGTTGAGCAGCAGCTTGCGGAAGTTCACAGTCACTGTGGGCTTGTCTGTTGTGGGCACTTTAAGCTGCAGGGAGAGGTATGACCCAGACAAGAAGCGTGAGTTGTGTCTCCCCCAAAATTTGGGCACCTAAGTTGACACTACTCAAATGAGGGAAAAGCCACCCTACAAATTTGTGATGCCCTGCTAAGACTCTGAATTTGGTCCTCCATCCACACACCCCGTTTCCCCACTCCACATAGAAGGACCTGCACACTACTAAGCTCAGCTGAGGCAGCAAAAAAAGCCTTTGTCTGCTCAGCAGGAGATCACCCAGCTTCTGCTCACCCCCATAAGGCAACGGCACATGTTAGCATAGGCAACAGAGAAGTTTGGCTCCGAGATGGCCTTCTCGAAGACAAGGTCGATGACACCCTTGAGCCGCTCCTCCGTGTCGATGGACAACTCCATCACCTGCTTCATCAGCTGCTGGAACATCTGGGGTGTCAGCTTGTTGAGGATGCTGCGGACACGGCGGAGCAGTTCCTGTAAGGGCAGCAGGGTCAGCAAGAGCTGGGCACCTTCCCCCCAGGCCCTCCCACTGCCTGCCCACCCCAGCTCCCACCTGTGTCTTGATATTCTCTGGATCCTCCTCCTCGGAAGCACGTTTACTGCTGGGTTTCCAGGCCTTCTCAGCCTTGTTCAGTTTGACATCCTCATTGAGGGACACAGTAGCAATGATTTTGCGGGGCTCCTTCCTCTGGCTCTGCTGGGAGCGGCGAGGACCCAACCCTGAGGGCTGACACACAGAGAAGAAACTCAGCTCTCCACTCTGGGACCACCCAGACTGGCTCCCAGGGAGTCCCTAGTCCGCCCACTCAGATCCTCAATTCCATCACGGACATCAGTGGCCCAGACACAGTGGCTCGAAAGCTTGATCATCATGAAGAGGCAGAGCAGGATAGCAGGAGTGAAGCGAGGAGATACTCACCAGGCCCCGGTTGCCCATGACAGGGCGGCCAAGGTTGGCAAAGGAGGGAGTGAAGTCAGGGCTGCAGTTCATGCCACTGAGACGGATGGGGTCGAGTGCCCGCAGTGGGGTCTTGTTGGCCTGTGAAGGTACACACGGCTGAGGATGCCCGGGGGCAGAGGAGTGGGATGGATCCATCCCCCAGCCTCAGCGCCGGGACAAGGAACTGGAAAAAAGGCCCCAGAGGTGCCCCCACACCCTCCAAAACCCAGGCTCAAGGGTCGTTGCAGATGCTACAACAGGACCCTGAGCACAGAAGTAAGTCTCTGCTGCATCTTAACAAGGCACAAAGAGGAGCCAGATCCCCACCTGACCACCACCCACACTTCCCTAATTTCCAGGGCCGCACCAACCTTGTCCAGCACCACATCTGTGATCTGGGGCAGCCCCTCAGGTTTCTGCATGCTGGCAAAGATGAACTGGAAGCCCAGCAGGAACTCCCGGTCATACCGCTTCTTCTCCTCAGGGTTCAGTGGCTTCCATTGCTCTGCAGTAGAGGGCAAGAGGGAGACTCTGATGTGGCCTGTCCCATATCCTCCACCCTGAGCTCTGGCAGGTCTGGGCCCACATGAGGACCAGTGAGGTGGGATGCAGACAACCACAGAACTGCCCCAGCCTGGTACAACATGAGCATGACACTGTTTGCTTAGAAAGCTTGATGCCGCCAGCTCCCTGCCTCCTGCCAAGACCCTTGTGCTGAGAACTCTGTCGCCTACCCCATGCCAAGCTTGGGGACAAGATGAGAGGAGAATGTGAAGTTTAGGACAGCAGGACCATGCCACCCACACCTTCCCCACTGCTGGATCCAGAGGTGGTGGCTGCCAGTAGAGGACTGTGCCAAAGCAGAGCTCACCTTCCTTGTAGCCATACTTCTGGCCAGCAGCCTTGCCCTTCTCCGGGGCCAACTTGTCCTCCTTCTCTTCCCACGTCTCTTCTGATTCTTCCTGTGGACGGGCAGGAGCCACGTCCTCCGCTTCACTGGCAGGTGCAGACGTGGGGGGCTTGTTCTCTGCCTCCGAGGCACTATCACCAGTCTGAGACTGCATCAGGAGGGACAGCGGCAGCAGTCACTCCCACAAGCCTAGTCCTGTCCCCTCCACCCCATTCCTCAGTGTCCACTCCGCCTCAGATCCTCATTACCATCACAGAGCATCAGTGGCCCAGACACGATGGCACAAAGCAGAGTTCATCACAGGAGATGGGACACAAGGTGATCCTTGGACACCCCTGGGACGCTCACCTCTTTAAAGGCATCCAGCAAATCACCTACTGCCTCCTTCTTGTTCAGCTCCTTCATCCTTCGCTTCTTCTTTGGCACCGACATGGCGACTGGGAGGAGAGGCAGGGAGGTGAAAGCCAGGAACCCTCACAGTCCCCTAGGTACCCTGACACCAGCTACAGGGTAACCAGCAAGGCCCCAGTAACACCAGGTGAGCTTCCAGATGGAGCCACAGGGATGTGGTCCTGCCACCCCATCACAGCCCCTGCCCCCAAACACACTGTGTACGCACCTGGGTATGTGCAGCCCTGTAAATCCTACATGCAGCCCACCAAAGCAGCCAGCTCCCTAAAACATGCACCCCACAATTTACCTGTATAGACATATGTTACACCTCTCCCTATCCAGTCGTTGCACCCCAATTTACCCTATGCCTCTTCAAAGCCTCCCATCCACGCCACTTCCCTAGTGCACAGCTCCCCATCATCATCAGGGGAACCCTGCAGACACCCACACCCCTCTGCAGGGCAGCCCTTACAGAGACATTCCCATACCAACCTCTGCCCCCCTACACACTCCAGTCCCTGGCACCCCTATACACCAGTCCATACAGCTGCACTCCCCAGAAGCATATCTGCCCTCAGGCTGGCCTCCTATAGCCCCCCTGCATCCCTGCACAAGGCACTTCATATAAACACATCCTGTGAGGCCATCTTCGCCATCACCCCTACATAACCCCAACACTCCTGTGCAGGGTGCTTAAAGAAAAAAGAAAAGAAACACCAGCACATGCCCAGGGCACCCCACTTTCCCCAAGCACCTCTGTGTACTTGTATACCCATACACAGCATGCCCACATCTTCTTTGCCAACCCTCCACCTCACAGTGTTCTCAATGACTGGGGACAATCCTCAGATACAACCCTGACACACCAACCCTATACCCCTGCACAAGCTATCACATAAAACACACTTACACTCCCCATGACAACCCCCCCCACACACCCCTCTATATCCACCCCATATACCTCCACATAAATGCACTCCCCAGACATCTTACTCATCTCGCAATCCACAGGCACCTTGTCCTTCTCAGCATCCCATACCCACGTGTCCTGTGTCCCTTAGCCCATCCTCCTCTCCAACACCCTCCCTGTACCTCATGCCTAGCACCACACCCACATGAGGCCCCGTCACCCAACACCCACCCTGGGGTACCCTGCAGCCCAGCATTCCCAACCTTGTGCGGTCGCCTCAGAGGTCTGCGAAGGGGCAGGGGCTGGGCTCAAGCTTCGCTCCTGGGTCTCACCAGGGCCTTCACTCTCTTCCTCCTCCTCATCCTCTGCAGGTGGTGAGGCAGGGGTGCTGGGCTGGGCCGGCTCCTCAGGCTCTGAGATGGGGCTGACATCCGACTCAGGCTGCTCCTCACTCAGCTCCACTTTGCTGGTGCCCTCCACCCCATTGGGTAGGGGCAGCTCTTCAGGCTGGGCAATGGGGGAGTCCAGGGTGGGTGCAGGCACCGGCTCAGAAACCGGCACTGGCTGGCACAGGGGTGCCTCAGAGACCGGCTCAGGCGTTTCCTCCAAGACCCCGTTGGCCTCAGCAGTGGGCTCGGGGCAGGGCTCTTCCCGGGGCGGTGGGGGGCTGGGGGAGGCAGGTTTGGCGGGCGCTTCAGGGGCCTGTGATACAACGGGCGGCGGCGATGGTGCAGCGGGCACCTGAGGCACAGCTGGCATCGGGGGAACAACAGCCACCGGCAGCACCTCAGGGGGCATAGGCTCCTGCAGGGTGGGCTCCGGGAGGGGAATTGCAACCTCCTCCTCCTCTTCCTCCTCCTCCTCCACAGCCACTGTGTCCATGCTGGGCGTGGGCTCAAGGGGTAGCTCCGCAGCCCCTGGCACTGTAGTGATGGCGCTTAACGTCTTTTGCGGGTCAGGTGGCGCCTCGCCCTGCTCTGCTTTCGTGTCCATGTCCACGGGAGGCTCCATTGGCACCAGTGTCACAGGCGAGAGCACCACAGGCTCCACCTCGGGGATGAGGGGAGGGGGAGGCGACGGGGATGCTGACTTGCTGGGCTCCAGGGAGACGGGCTTGCTCACCACCAGCGCGGGCTTTGGGCGGTCATCTGCAAGGTGGGTTGCATTAATAGATGACTCTCTGATCCCCTGCTCACCCCACATTCCTCCCCAGATTCCTCCATCTTCAGGGGAAGCAGGGACAGATGTGCCAAGCCACATCATAAATGGGTGTTGGGGACAGCAGGGGTCCTCCAGAGCCCAGGATACAGCTGAGGTGAGCATACAGCCCCCATAAACTCTCCTGGATCCAACATCGTCCCCAGGTATGCAGGGAATGCATCTGTTCCCACAAGCCTCAGAAGAACCAAGGAACAGTGGGGCTGGCATTTCACACTCCGCAGTGCTAACACCAGGAGCCTTGCTGCAGCCATGCCAGCTGGCACACCCAGCCCTGGCACAGGCACTTACCGGGCCGGACAATAACTGCTACATGGGGGGTCTCTCCGTTGGCCTGGGGCTCCAAACCGCTTCCAGCCTGAGGGAAAAAAGAGGGAGTTCAACAGGGCCACATGCACTTCCCTCTGCCCTGGTTGGGGAATCTGAGGATCCCCTTACCTGTGGAGGGGTAGGGGTGGATGAGGTCCTTGCTCCAGACATAATTTCTTCTGTAATGTCTTTGCCACCTTGGTTGGGGTCTCGTATTCGGATCTGTCCAAGAATCAGAGCAGAGTGGGGAAGCTGTTGGCACGGTGTAGGACAGAGCACATGGGCCACCCCCTTTCCCTGAGCCCAACACTCCCAGGACACCCTTCTCTAAACAGAGGACGTTCATTCACTGCAGTGCCTGTCCTGCCCACACACAGTTTAGGGACCAGTGGGTGCCACATCCCCTCAACATAGGGCACATCGTCCCACCAACACTAGCCTGTCCCAATGCCTTGCAAGCCATCGCAACAGGCAGCTGGAGTGAGCACATCCCCAGGCCAGTGCCCATGTCCAGAAGTCAGGGGATCCCAAGGCATCACTGTGCTGGCACACACTGAGAGGGGACAACACAGGGGACCAGCTTCAGCACAGAGAAACCATGGTGAGTTCTGTGCCACCCCAGGCACAACCCCATACACCCACAGCCTCACTGGCCCCATGCCTGCTGTGGGTGCTGCATGAGCTATAGGGCACCCTGCTCCAGGGTGACTGGAGAGGGATGCGTGGGTCTGGCTAGGACTACACTACAGGACACAGTGCAGCCAGGAGTCTTGTTCTCTCCACCTCCTGAACACAACCTGCTCCCAGAACACCAAGTGCAGAGCTCAACCTATCTCTGATGAGGAAACACCAGCACCCCGCTTCCCAGTGGCAACCCCTGCCCCCCAGCATGGGGGCATGCCGGCAGCCACCCGGCTCCCCGCTATAAATAGGCCCCATGTGAGGCCTCTGAGCACCGGCATCTCCGGGAGCAGACAGCAGTTGGCAGCCGCGGCACCCCCGCCCTCCCGGGAGCCGTGACTCAGCACAACACTGCCCGCCGGGACAGCCAAGGTTGCCGGCACCCACCATGCAGCCCAGTTCACTCGCTAAGCACCCCAGCCTACAGGGACACGGCCGTGCCACCCCTTTTCCCTGGCATGCTACACCACATCCCATCCCACATACCACTGCACCTGGGGCTGACACCATCCCCCTCCTGCACATGAGCACCCCTATGCCTGGAGGCAGATAGCTCCTTACCGTCTTGCGTTCTCGTTTTGGGGGTATCGGTGGTTGCTGGCTCACAATGACCTGGGCAGTGGGGACCCCCGCTGAGAACTGCTGCACCCCCTGCGCCGGGTAATACGCACCCGCTGAAGGAGAGGAGAGAGCGTCAGACCAGCCAACTCGGATCCTCCAAGCCTGTCCTGACGACTCCCTGATCTCCCAAACACAGGGGTCTGTCAGGAGCCCGGAGAGCCCTTGCTGCTCTGAAGCGAACCCCCATCGCATCCGGCCTGGATTGTCCCAACCCGCCTGACAGGCCTGACCAAATTCCTTCCCTGTGAAGCAGAGAGCGTCCCCGCACCACCCCCACGCCCAGCCAGGCCCCGCAGGCATCCACCGTGCCCACTGGCTCCACGCCACCAAGAGCCCTGCCTGGACACTCGGCCATGTCAGGTACAGGCGTCCTGGCTCCGCAGGCAGCTGCCTTCCTGCCTGCGCCCTTATCTCCCCAGGGCCGGCACCAGCCCGAGGGCGGCACCAGGCAGCCTCCATTCACACCCAGGCTGAGGGGCTCAGGCTCCCCGTGCAGCCTGAGCCCCTGGCAAGCCCAGCCCAGAGGAAGGAGCTATGCTGAGGGCCAGAGGCAGAGCTGGACCACATCCAGGGCTGGCACAGCCCTCAAGAGGTGCTCTACTCCTCCCAGGGCATCCGTGAGCATCACCCTGGAGCAGTGCCACAGGGATAAGGGTGTGTGGAGACAAGCATGGCTGGGTCCTAGTCCCCTCTGGCTCCAGCACCTTCCCCACTGTACTGACCCTGGAAGCCAACCAAGTTGCTCTGGTGACTACCTCATCTCTGAGTCAGGGACCATCCCTCTGCTCAGGGGACACACAGGACGCTGAATGGGCCTCACACACTGGGATGGGCCATGGAGGGAAGGAAGGAGACCCTGAGCTGCCTAGCCCTGGGGACCAGACAGGAGACAGGAGGGATGATCTGACTCATTTGTCAAGCAGCACACCATGCCAGGTCACCCACCCAGTCCTGTGGGCAAGAGGCAAGCTGCTGCCAGCTTCCCTGGGAAGAGCCACAGCAGCCCCAAAGTAGAGGTGGGGAGCACACCCATCCTGGAACCTCGAAGAGATACCCAGAGCATGTCCCAGGGCCGTGCACAAAGGTGCAACAGTGTCCTGGCCCAAACACAGGAGACAGCCACTGCCAGGGGTCACCCCCCTCCTCTGAGGGGTTGGCTGGGCCCCGCAACAAGAGGGAGGGAGGCCGGGCACGTACCTGGCTCAGGAGAAGCCCATCTTTGCCCCAGTTATGCTTTGCTGCTGTGCCGGGGCTAGGCCGAAGGCCTCAGCTCACATTTCTGTGTCTGCCAGGCCTCCCAGGACCGACCAAGCCTAAATATAGTCACAGCCCGGGTGGCCACATGCGAGCGGGGGAAGGAGGAGGGGCTGCTCACACCATGCTCCCCAAGCACCGGGAGGGGGCAGGCACAGAGCACCCCAGCTCAGCTCCTGGGGAGCAGGTGCTGAGAGAGGTCAGCAAGCACTGAGCTGCTCACCACCTTGACAGCAAGTGAGGGGGGAGCAGGGGATAAAGTCTGCCCCAGCCCTCCGCCAGGAGTTAAATATTAAACAGCTCCAATTTGGAAAAGGATGGGGGTGAATGCATCGGTGGGACACTATGTGCTGCTGGGCAACAGGCAACACCCCGTCCCCCAAAACAGCCTTCAACGAAGTCACAGAATCAGCCACAGTGAACTGTGTTCAGCTCAGGGGGATGCACAAAGGCCAGAGGCAGGGGAGAAAAAAAACGTGGAAGTACTGGGACTGAAAGAGCACCAGGGAGTGGAGCAACCCCTCTGTCTGTACCGTAAGTCCCGAACTCTGTGGGGCTGGCTCCAGGGTAAAAACTAGGGGCGCCAGGTTGGACCGGGTACTGTTGGGTCGGGACAACGTACGTGGAGCGACCCTGCAACAGGGGAGAAGAAAAAAAAGTCAGTTATGCCCCCTGCAGGGCATGGACATACCCCCAAACCAGAGATATAATCCCACACCTGCCTGTGAACTAGCTGGATGTCAGGGCAGGGAGCAGGACAGAGGCAAAGTAGACACCAGGTGGCTTGGGGAACTGCTGGGGAGGGGACCAGTATTGCCTGCTGCCTCTCTGCAGAGTCAGCAGCACCCTGCTCAAATCAGTGGGTGCTCAGAGAGTCTGAGGACCCCCTCCACCCTCCCAAGACAGATTTGGGCTCCAACCCCAGGCAACACCCTCCCACTGGCACCCATCCCAACCCCCTCTTGCAGAGTCCAGAGCATGGCCCTCACCTGTCCGGGAATGTAATAGGCTCCTTGGGAAGGTGTGTAGGATATCTGGGAGGGTATCATCATCACCTGGGAAGCAGCCGGATACACATGGGCAGGAGGGCCGGGCCGAGCCGTCGTGTTACTCTGCACGCGGGACGCACTGGCGGGAGGCTGCGCCCTGTTCTGGTAGAAATGCTTGGGGAGAGAATGTGCAGAGCATCAGCAGGAGC
>VZTX01009853.1:0-17652 GCA_013400915.1 Pardalotus punctatus
TATGACTATTGCGATGGAGGCACTTTTTCTGTGAACACTTGGGATTACTGATTCATAAATTAAAACAATTCTATAGCTCAGACAACTCAAAAGAAACTCAAATCCCTGTATCTGGCTATTCTTTGTCTTCTAAACTATCTTCTATTATTACTAAACTAAAATTAATTCTAACACCTGAAGAAATCCTGATAAGACAAGAAACAGAACAACGTAATTATAGAATATGCTGAATTGGAAGGGACCCATCAGAATCATGGGGTCCAACTCCTGGCCCTGCACAGGACACCCCAAGACTCACACCACGTGCCTGAGAGCTTTGTCTAAATGCTTCTGGAGCTCTGTCAGGCTGGTGCTGTGACCACTTCCCTGTTCCAGCAGGGCAGGGCAGAGCAGAGCAGGACAATCCCCTCCCTCGCCCAGCTGGCAGTGCTGTGCCTGAGGCACCCCAGGGCACAGTTGGCCCTCACAAGCTACAATGGATCCAGAGCTACATTAGCAATGGTGGTTCAATACACACAACTGCCTTGGAAACTGCCAGGTTCAGTTTGTCTTCGTTTCAGAGGAGAAAGTCAATACATTTCCACATTATCTCATCAGGAGTTTCATTAAAAATGAATGGTTTTATTTATTTTTGAGGTCTCTTCTTCCAAATTGGTCTAGAACTAACCAGCAAGAATACTGCATGGAGAACAAAAAAAGGAAAATAGAGGTTTTACAACACCAAGGGGGGGGGAAGGCGTCTCCCAGTGGATTGATTTTATCCCCCTGCCTACAAAACCAGTCAAACTGCTGCTCTGTGACAGCATACCAAAAACTCAGCAATCACTGAGTCATATCTTGAGATGCCATCTGACACAACCATATCAATGTCCCTGTTCCTGAAGTCAGCATCAGTGACACTGATGACATTTCTGATACGTGTATTTATCCATGGTTACTTGGTCAGATTTGAGTGTTTCAGTATTTTTACTGCTGGCAATTTTCCCAAACTTTCATCTGACTCTTCACCATTTCAGTGGAAGCTGGTTAATTTTACACACTCCTGCCAACCAAGAACAGACTGTCTTCTGCTTCTTTTTTCACTGCAGATATTTTCAGTGCTCTGTAAACACCATCCCTTCTTTGGTCTAAACAATCTCCACTTAATAGTGGGGATTCCCTCTTCACTCAGTCTGTCCTCTAGAGACTTCCACTACTCTCCTTCAAACTTTTTCACCAGCTCTCTCCAGCACAGCATGCCCCACAGGACACACAATCTGAGCCCACTCTGAGCATCCTTTATGCCTCTCCTAAGGTTATATTCCTCTTCTCTCAGCCCAGCACTTGCCTTGACTAACAATACTTCACAGCTAACCCATCTTGCCTTAGCTGCAACCCCTGCAGAGGTTTTGGCAGCCCTGCTACTTAACCCAGCTGCTCCCTCCCCACAGTTCCATGCACCTTGCTCAAAGGTGCCTTCCTGAAGGGCACCTCCCACCCTCTCCGAACACTCACTGCAGTTGTTTTCTTGTCCTCCTCCTACATCCTGGTGGATCCCCTACAAGACTGCTGCCTCTCCACTCTGGTTTTCAAACCTCTAATAAAAATGTTGAGTACTACTGTCAAAACCCTGCAAAAAATTCCACCTTGATGCAGGTTTCCATCTCAATAATGAGATTCCTCTCAGTGGTTTGTATGTCTTACAGCTGAGATAATAATGAATCTCAAAGGAAGCACAACATGGAATCCACCCAGACTCTCCCCACTGCCACTGAAACGAATAAATAAATAAATTTATATCGGGCTTATCAGGAAACCTTCTACAAAGTGAAGCAAAATATTAAATTTAAAATTTTTAAAAATTATCACCAAAAAAAAAGTTGACTCAACTCACAGTAAGAGGATACCTTTATAGCTCACCTTTACCAAAATTTAAAAAAATTTAAAACATGTCAAAATAATCAATCATTGAAATAAATCACAGTCCTTGAACAATTCTCCCTCAGGAAGTGAAATTAAAAATGTAGAAGTCAACAGTATAATAAAATCATACATTGATAAAATAAACCCTATCGTTAAAATTCTTAAAAATAGGAAAAAAGAGTAACTCACTACAATTAGATTCATTCTAACATCTTTAACCTGCTTTTAATGGAAATCTCTTGATTCAGTGGTGACAAAGAATACTTTGTCTGTCAATCATCTGTCAATTCAGATAATAATATCCAAGACAGAAAACAAAATACAAACCAGAAACCTAAATGCCAACCCTTTCCACTAAGATGTGCTAATATATCAATTTTGACAGCCTAAATTCTACTTTATAGCAGTGAAAAGGTTATTAATGAAATCAGCCTACTGTCTTGAAAATTTATTTCTAACTGATGAGTTTCCCTGTCTATAACCCATTATTTTTCACTGTACAGCAGTACTGGCACAATAGTGATAATGATAGCAGGGATTCAAAATTATTTCAAATATTTATTGAAAAATGTCAAGAAAACAGTTCAAAAAAGAAAAGTTCTGATTTTCACAAAGTTCTGTATTTCTTCTAAAGTAACTGAAACTACTCTCTTGAAGAGCTCATTCACTTACAAAAAATCGTTTGTGCTAATAAAAATACTATTAGCTGCGTGACCTTTTTATGAAAGACCACTGCAACTGCAAAATGACAAGCGCTGAAACTAAGAACAGCCATCTAAGGATTCTTACAATCTCCTTCAGTAATATTTTATTCAATTAATCATAACTCAAGTCCCGGTGAGAAAGAAAAAAGGAAGTAAAAAAAGGAAAATGAAGTAATCATGGTCTGATATTTAGCTTATTGAGAATTTTATTTTTTTTTTACATCAAAACATTTAAATTCTGTTTTTAGAAACATTAATTGAAATTCTGTATTTCATATAGCATCAACTCTTTAAAGATCTATGGAGAATCCTAACACCAAATCACCAAAGACATAAGCAAGAATGAACTTATAAAGTAAGAACAATAAAATAATTATCTGTACATAAGCAGTTTTGTGGAGAGCCAATTATGTACATGAAGTATACATAATATTTTTATACAAGCTGATATTACTCAAACAAAAATGCAGACATAATTAAAGCCTCATTAAAGATTTAATATATTCTGTTGCTGACTTTCACTTACTGTTTACCAAAAATAAAACAAAGAGCCACTCAAGCTTGTAAGACTATAACCTGTGAATAACATTACACTGTAAAAAAACCACCCTATGATTAAAGAGCCTGGAAGGTAGGCTCTTCTGCTAATCCACAAACAATACTTTTAAGTGATTAAACTTCTATTTATTCCTCACACTTAACTTTTTTACCCATTGACCAATTTTTAATTTATTTTATGAGTCTCAAAGAGAATGGAGTTTCTTAAAGCTTCATTAGCAATCCCAGGTCATTGTCCCAGTAGGGGAAAGGTGAAAAGTCCAGCAGCAGCTGGCAGACCAGTCCACACAGCTCAGCAGGTCTTTGGCCTGACACTATCTTCACGCTTCTCTCCTTCATGACCAAATTCTTGGCTTTCTAGGGAGACGTGTAGTGAAGGTATGGGGAATGGGACAAGAAAGCAAGACCAGTATAAGAACAGTAGACTTATGAAACCCTTATAAATCTTACAAAAATCGGGTTCCTTGTGTCTTTGTGTAATTTCTTATGAGTTTTCTCCTCCAAGGCATAGGAGGAATCACAGTCCCATGGCTGTCTTTAGTACATCACACTGATCCCCGATGCCAGCTTCCCTTCATTTCACCAGTCCTGGTATTGGACCAAACATATCTCCCAGATCCTCTCATGGAAGCTCATCCCCATAGCAGCACTTTCCTGTCAATACTGTGCTAGCCACTCTTGCGTCAGGTTTCCTAATTTCACTTTCAATCATCTCCAAGCATAAACTAACTGTACTGTGAAAGCAAGTAGTCCAGACAGCCTGCTGCTTTGAATTATATAAAATACTCATGGGGCTGACGGAGTTCTGCAGCTGTGTGGCAGGGATCAGAAGGTGCCCCACCTTCTCCTGCCAGATGCTGATGCACGGGCAGAGGAGGAGGTAGGCAATGTGGTTACAAGTCATACATGGGAAGATGTATGGTTTGCCTGTTTTAACATTTTCAACTGCAGATCTAATTTATGAGCTTCTACACAAATTTCCAAACATCATACTACCCAAAAGTTCAGCTCCTTCCCTGTGTACAGAATCCATCTACTTAGTAATCACCTCTTTGATAAATGATGTTCCTGCTTGGCTTTACTCCAGGACTGATTTCTTCTAAGTTTTGCAACCTGCCAACTGGAACTTCCTGAGTTCTGACAAGATCATAAAAAGGGAGCAAGTTAAGACAGAAAGCAAAGGATAAAGCATAGGAAGAGCTGCACAAGAGCACAACTCAAGTACAGAAACGCAGTAATCTAAATTCACTGAAGGATCATTTTCACATCCACCTAATACTTCCCAGGAGAAGCTAAAAAGAGAGCCAGAAAATTAGGCTGAATAGTGCCTCTTCCATCCCAAAAGCTCATGCAGGATTTCATTGCTGCCTTTCGTATAAACCTATACATTCTGTCTTTATGGACAAACCAGTGGTGAATCCTGTGCAAGGTAGTGTAGTGTCATGATTCTTATTAATGCCAAAAACACTGATTAAATTGTGTAGAAACTTAGAAATAAACAAACAAAATAGTAATTAAAAGCTTTTGAAAGTTTCTGCGTCATCTAAAGAAAGACAGCCATACTGTTAAAGACAGACAATTTAAAACATTTTTTATGTGGAAACTGTTATATGACTATTGTTTTAGAAACTTTTCTCAATCTATCTACCTTCTCATAAATATGATCTGGATAAGAAAGAATTATTTTTTTTTTAATTCTCTCAAGCTTCATAGATTTGTACAGGTTTATGACGGAGAGGAAAACAACTAAATTGCCTTGAAAGAGCAGCCCAGATTCCAAATTTATTAGCTTCTCTGGTTTGGCAGGGGTCCTGTTTGTGGTGGGTTTTGGCTGGTTGGTTGATTTTTACTATAGTGCCCAAATTTCTTTTACTAAAAATAAAACAAATTAAGAAAACCTAACTAAGCAAATTACTACAGCAAGAACAGAATAAAAACTACCAACAGGAGGAAAAGAGATAGAAGAGCAATAATGTCATTTTGCTTAAAAAAAAAAATTTTTAAAAGAGTAGTATTTAGGAAACAGTCTACTTATTCAACACAGCTGCTCTCTTACAGATTTCTTTCGCTGTATTTTTTCCCCATCTACAAACAAGTGTACAAAATTTTTTGAAGTTTCTTCATTTCTGAGCTCATAAAAAATTTGAAAAAATAATACATCAACTGAGCCATTCTGACATTAGGACAGTGCAAGCATAACAAGAACATGGCCCACATACAGCTTACAAGAGGGGAAAGAAGTTACTTATGCAGATTTATTTTTTGAGAGCAGCACAAAAAACAACAGCAACAAAACAAAACAAACAGGAAAAAAAACTCCAAAGAGCAGAAGTGTGGAAACTTATATAACAAAATTGCTTTCAAATAGACTATGGGCATATTCTCCTGAGGTGTTCACAACACCTCTGTACCACCTCAGCTCAGTTTCCAAGTAAGCCTTTGACACTAAAAGAAACGAACATATGCATTACACAGTAAGGGGAGACCTCCAGTTTACTGTAAATAAAAGTAACTCCACAAAATTGAATACAGTTTTGTGTTACTGGCAGTATTAGAGCAAAGCTATAGAGATATAAATCAGATGCCTCTGGATTGTTTCTTCCTCATTAACAATATTTCTTCTTCTAGATTCCTGGAGCAAGTAAAAATTCTTGTTTGGGACTTGGCTAGTTTTGCTAGAAGCAGATCAGCGAGACCTGTTAAGTAAAAAAATCTTTAAGACTCTCAGACATTCGTATTTCCTATTTTTTAAAATATCTAAGGATTTGCAATCCTAGGATCCCCAGGAAGAAAATCTCACTTAGGTAAGATATAGCTAAGCTCAGAAAATATGCTGTTGATAATACCTTTCACTCTCACTAATTTCCACCTCAGAGATTTTGTATGTTTGAAGCTCAAAAGCATAGCCTCAGCTATTATCCAGGGCTTCCACAATGCTGTTCTCAGCTAGACTATTCACTGCTTGGAAAAAGGCTTTACAGGGCTTTACTAGAAGCTATTCAAGAGCAAGCAGTTAGTGAAAATGTAAACAGAAGCATGCAATGTAATAACTACTATCAAAATAAACTAAGTGCTACTTTAAATTAAAAAGGTCATCTCCCACATGGAGAGGATTATCAATTCATTATTTCTATCCTTACTCACTCAACACAGAAGCAGCAATGTCACCTCCACTGCTTTTTTTTGTTGCTCTACACAGAAGGGAAATTTTTTAAAAATACCATTTTTCAGGTGTCTGTACCATTTTTCACATAATACACATCCAAATTAAACCTGTACACAAGATTTAGGAAATTTCTCCAAAAGTCATGGAGGACTGTGAACTCCCTTAATAATAAGCTCCAGGCACCAGGCAGCAGTTGTTTAATTACATGTTCCGTATTTACTGGAAAGATAAAGCTAATGTTATTAGTAGGCTGGTTGGAGTCACAAACTCTGCACTTGAGCTGCCCTACCATTTCACCACTCTCTCAACGACTTCTGATCTGGGTTACATATGCAGCAACAACATCAGCAACTTACTATCAAACTTACAACCAAAACTAAAAGTTGACAGTTCCTGGTGGATTTTCTGGTGTGCCTTCAAACTCCTCACACAGCACAGCAAAAATAGAGCAGTCGTAAAGCACCACTGGCAGGCAGGTCACCAGGACAGCAGGTAATTCTCTGTTTCACTGAACAGCCTTCCACATCAGAAAACAGGGCTGCAGCAGGTCTTTTGGGGCACCCCACCAGAGCCAGCAATTCACACAGGCACATGTGGCTATGGGGACCACATGACTTTCTGCATACTACTTCAGCATTGTTCCAATTTCAAAGGTCTGGAAAGGTCTGTCAAACAAATAGATTTCATACAGCTTTCAAAAACAGGAAAAAAAATTATACCATTAATCAGTAACTGCTGTATACATGTTACAAAAGGTGCTTTACTGAAAACTGTACAGTTTTTCAACTTTGACTCCAAACCTTCTTTGTTAGAAAAACTGGTGGGTAAGGAAAGAAGAAACAACATGTACAACCTTTTAGACTGCTAAATACTCACAAGCAAACTACATCTAAGGAATTGGCTAATTCAGTGACATGCTATACAGTGATGTCCTCAATTCTGAGTAGCACTGAACCCACAACACCAGTTTTTTACAACTGCAGTCACACCATGTACAATCAAAACTTCAGCTCTCACTGAACAGAGACAGCCTTAATACCCAATTATTGCCGTTTGGTCCGCTTCAAGTTGTGACTGTGCGACAGGCAGCACTGCCTGCTTTGTACACTGAGGGTATTACAGTGAAGGGTTGCATGTAAAAAGAAAGTCAGGATGATTACAGAAACGGCAACAGCCCACAGAAATAATGTTAAATAATTCTTCTACTACTAGAAGAATTATTTCCTACAATGGTGGATTTTAACAGCATGGGGGAAAGATTTGGAGGGGAAAAAAAAAAAAAAAGAATTCTCAGGGCTACAGTAGCAGTGCCTGAACCTCCTGAGGGGAAGCAAGGAGAAATGTTCTGAAATAGCTCAAGGCATCTTGCAACCAAAATATCTACTTAATCTTTTCAAAAAAACAAGATCTGTGCACAAACACCACAGCACCTTCTTTTGATAGGTAGCTGTGGCAGTCAAAGACACTTCAGCTACAAATTACGTTCTTCCTGAAAAGAAAATCTAACAATCAGGAGCTAAAAGAGTTTTTGTTCAGCTATATTAACTCCCAAATCCCATAAAGAATTTTCCAAACCTATTCTCTAGCATGTTCTGCAAGGGAATGATGTTTCTGCTAATTCATCACTACTATTACAGCTTCTCACAACATTTACAATTATTTTTTTCCAACACTTTTAACTCCGATGCATCCATCTCTGTTTTAACACTTTCAAAATAATTAACTAACCCCCTTCCAATGATGGACATTATTTCATTGAGGGTACTTGCCCAGTTTTAACTATTTTTTCTTAATTACTTTTTACCCAGCATTTGATTGCTCTCCCTCTGCCACTCATTGTGAATCTATCTGGTATTTACATATGAAAGTTGATTTTTCTACAGGTTTTACTTTCCCTGTATTTTTGGAGGAAAGACAAGTAGCACAAATTGCAGTAGTAATGTTCGAAATGATATAAAAAATAGACCCATTGGTACAGGGTGCCCTTGCTAAAAACATTCCAGTCAAATGCAAAGGAATATAAAAAATTGCTACAGAGCATAATTATACTACAATCGCCTGATCTTCCTTTGCAAGATCAAACAGATAAGGTACATTCCCAGCCTTTACCATATATTACTCAAACTTGAAATATCAGCCTAAAGAAGTTGACCATTGAAACAATCATGGAATGCTGCTTCAAGGATAAAACTGAAGTTCAAAATCATTTACCACATCACCAAATTGTTGTTCTCATGGAAGAAAACATCAGAAAACTACATCTGGTGACAAACAAAAGAAGAAAAGCTGCTTAAATCAGTTTCAAGGAAAAATTCATCCTGGATTGTGAAAAGCAAAAGTACATGAAAATCCCTCTGAAAGAGATTGTTCAAGCTGAGGATTGCTTCCTATGGTACTGTTGAAGCCCTTGCACCACTGAGTATTCACTTCTCCAAGACTCTATCTTCCCTCACTCCCTCAGAGACTGTTTCACAGTCTGGCAGACATCAGCATTGAGATGTTTTTTCCAATGCTTAGTTCTTTCTCTATCTCAGCATAGTATTCACAGTTATATCCTCCTTACCATACACAGTTTTGTTTCCTGCTGTTTCTACTATGGCTTTTTTTGGTTACAAGGTAAGATTATTCCTCTTTATTAACAAAAGGGAGATAACATTTTGCTCCTCTCAAATTATCAAGCATCATTCCTGCCCTGTGAACATCTTTGTGTTATTTGTATAAGACAAGCAACCTAAGCTTTAAAATGCACACAACTTAGGCAGAGATCTAACAAGAGGATTTAAAGGAAAGAGCTTCAATAAAATGTCATGCTTCAACATCAGAAACTTGCTATCAAGATTTTAACATTACTTGTAAACCAGCTACTGTACTCCTTGCTCTTTCTCGTCAATAGGTAAAAAATTTGCACAGTGAAACCTTTTCCTCACAAGAGACATTAAAAACCTTCAACTTCTGTCATGCCTCAAATGTAAAGAGTTGAACAAAAAATTTTTTTAAAAAGCTCGTTATTTAGAAACAAAATGCCATGTTCACAGGGTAGATTAATTACCCGATTTTTGTCCAAAATTACTGTAGTTCTTTCTTTGACAGCATAAGGTTTACCAGGTAAAAATGCAGAAAGAATCCAGGAATGCATTTGTTCCTAATGAACTGAAGAAACCACGCAAACCCTCATCTAAAGCAGTGTACAATCACATCAGCAACAACAGCATAACTTCATTCGCTAACCAGACACGACAGAAGCACCATGCACTTGATATGCAGACGATAACAGGAGAAACCATGTCCATGCCAGCCACAATGAGGTCTTCTGCTCCTGTAATTCACTGACCACCTTTATAAGCAAGGCAGCAGAAAACTAAACACCATCTTATTAATGTACATACAGATAGCATCCCAACAATATATTTAGCATTAACAAAAAGAGGCAAACATAAAATTGATAAAAATTTCTTTCTTTGACCATAAATTCACAAGGCCACAAAAAAAGAAATTACTTTCCCTGAGTCTGAAATATCAGAGCTATGTATAATGGTCACCACCCACTGCCAAGTCTTCAGCATTACATGACAAAGAATTATTTAGCAGCTCTGGGCCAGTGGCTGCAAACTGTGGATCGTAAAGCTGCTTCCATGTTCACAACGGTCATGCATCTGTCAATTTTAAAGCTCTAAGGTACTACCATTAATCCCATCTATGACTACCCAATAATTTTCAACAGCTAAAGGTGGGGTTTTTTCCTGAAAAATACGTTTTTAGATTAAATGCAAGTCTCTCCCCATGGGTCCAACACAGGTTCACTAGATCCTTTGCAAAGGCTTTTTTCTAACCTTGATCCCTTGCATATAAAAATCCCCTGTATTACATCATTGTTTTTTCTTGGGAAATACATCACACATACTGTGAAGTCATTAATAAGGCTACATTTAGAGCCAGAAGAATTAGTCTCCTCAGGACAAAGAAGAACAAATAGAAAACATCATGATGTTACTTACAAACCAGATACAGATGGGAGAGAATAAATGACAGTATTAAATTACTAATTTAAATTATTAATTTAATTTATATTTATTAATTATTAAATTAGTAATTAAATTACCACATACAATTCAAAGGCATGTAAAATAAAAAGTACCCAGAGCAGAACTACACACATAGATAAACACACACCAAATGCAACATAAAATATGTACATGACATTACATTCCCCAAGGACCTTGCCAAAAGTGCCATGCTGATGGAGCTGAATGGTGACAATACTATGCCTTAGAAGGAGGAATTCAATTTTCACATGCTACACTTAGGGACAGGAAAAATAAAATTGTAACCAGCATAGAAGAAGGTTTCCCCTGAGGTGCACAGAGATTGAAGAATCTGCGATCATAGATAATTCTGGAAACAAAAAGAAAAACACTGCTACCATCCTGAATCCCCAGATTAAAACTTGAACAATACTGCCACCATCTCATAAAAGGCGTAACAAAATTGGTATTATTTTCACTGCACGTTTGCTTCTGACACTTAAATGCCACCTCACAACAGAAAGTGTCAAAAATCTCACCAGTTCCCAGAGTCAGTGCTTACTTGGTAGGCTATAAACATCAGCAAGAGCAGACCGGGGAGCCACTACAAGAGAATTCAGAAACTACTGACTGTGGGGAAAGCCTATCACAGCTGATGAGCAACAGACCAAAAGCCTAGATTTCTAAGGCTTTAGTCTCTCCTCAGTAGAAAATAGTTCCAGATTTACACCCCTGAAGCTTAGTATATTGATCCATCCATCTTCTCTTTAGGCAGGACTGCAGCCAGAAGATTTGCTCTTTGGGTAATGAAAGTATGGCAGAGACCTTCCAGGAGATTCCTTTCCCTCCGTAAAAAAAGTTCCTATTTCATGAATGTTGTTTTAAAAAGCTGTGGTCATTGGATCTTCAAAGTGTCTTCAAAAGATTCATTTAAAAAACAAGTGTGCAAGAATAAACAGACTTCAGAAATTACAGCAGTCTGAATACGTAATTGAGGCACAACAGCAGGTGCTTTTTATATTGTATGCTAAGTCCTCGTTACATATTTGGCATTGCCTTGGTTACAGCAAGTAACAACGCACTAACAGGCTGTGTCATCAAAATGCACCAGATGGATGCTCCAGTTACACAAATCTCTTCCCCTCCCCACTCCTCTCCTCCAAATAGGATGTAACTTTTAAAGAGCAGTGACAGGCACCAACATGGAAAACCTCTGTTGATCATTACCTCCCTGACAAAGTGTAATCACTGCACCAATTGCTTTAGGCAAAATTAATGCCAAAATTTGGAGTTGATCTTGAAATCCATATTACCCCAGCACATCCAAGGCTTCAGGAAGTTTGACCAGGGAAATATAAAACTAAGCGCAACTGAAAGTCAAGTTTGATTTTTTTCCTAAATAATCTGCTCCTGCCACCAACCTCATGCAAGCTCCCTTGACACTGCCAGAAGAGGTGACTGGTACTTTTCGCACATTCAATATCCCAATTTGTCTTCTTAAGAGTGAAAAATCAACTAGACTCCTCTGTTTCCCATATTTTCTCCACTCTGAACTCATGCTTCTTATTGACTGATGTCTGAGCAAACCAGACATAAGAACAGGGCAAGGCCTCTTCCTCTTCGAGTGGCACCAGCGGAAAACACATGGGTTTTCCATGAGGATGCAGAACAAGTTGCTCAGTGTGAAGTAGCAGTCTTTCTCTGCAAGCACAATCCTCCTTCCTAAGACCCACTGGCATTACACGCTGCTCAAACTAAATATAAATAACTACAGGTGATTTCACAGCACAATACCTCCTATTTCAAAGATGTGATAGCTTTGCATTAGCAACAGTGTCTTCCCGTCTGAGCATGAATCCCCACAAGTGGCAGGTGAAGATGGAAGAAACCTACCCAAAGGTGAGTTTCATCCAGATTACACCCACTGTTCAGTACCTCACTACACCTGAAAAGTCAACACAAAAAAGGAGGCCACCAAGGTTTGTACACTACTACACCATAGTAATTGTGTGAGATACTGGAAAATGCCACAGGATTCCTGTCACACACTCCAGAAAGTCTTCAACAAGCAAAGCAAATAAAGTGCCTGCGGATTTGCACCTAGTTGGAGGAGGTTAGTCTTTAAGGGGAGGTATGCCTGATTTTTGATACACTAAGAATAATAATGGAGACAAAGAATATTATAAAAACAAGAGAGCAGGAGGTTTTGTGTACTGGCCTTCAGTCTTTACAGTTAGTATGATTACTAAACTTTCAGACTGATTTTGGAATTATTTTAACTGACTGAAAAAAATATGATCCTCTCTCCTGCACCACAAGAAACTCTGGATTCGTCAATCCCATCCTGTGAATTCCTTCCTGGTAATTTCACCCTCTGGTTTCAGGTGTAAGACACCTACAAAAGTACAGCACATAACCCTTAGTGTTTCCAGGGTCCAATGGCCCTAAAATGACTGTTTTGAACACTGCTGTTTGAAATCACAAGGCTCTTGGACAAGGAGCTAAAATATTTCCTTTTCAATACAAATGAACAGATTCTGTTTCTTAACAGAAAAGAAGAACTCTTACCTTACTGCTGTCTGTGGTATTCTGTTATCCAGAGCATATCTGTTGTACATATATGAACTTGCACTACAGTGCCTGTGGATGCCACTGCTCACAAGATCACAACACAGACTTTAATACTGAAGATCAAAACTGAGTTGTGAACTCCCCAGGTGTCAACAGTTACATACTGGAAGGAAAAAAATTTTAAAAAATATTTGAACCTCTAGTCACCATCTTCATTAATAAAGAGACTGAAGAAAAGGTATCCTCAATAAAATATGAATTTACACACCAGAAATGTGACATACAAGAATTGCCTTTTCTCCATGCACAAAAATGTTGTTCACTCCATTTTTAATTCCTAGAGAATCACCAAAAGTCAATCAGTTTTGAAGCAGGGATCTTTGACTTTTCTGAAAGCTGACTATATGAATGTTAACTGTAAAAAAGCCACATTTGTGTTTTAAGTATTTTTCATGTAACTATACTTCCATGCTGACATTCAGCTCAAACTGCTTCTATTGGTTATCAGGAGGCAATTTATCCTGAGGGGGGCCTGACAGAGAATCAGATCTCCTTTAGGAAATGTTTTGTTTTCCTTGGTCAATAGCTAACAACAGGATCCCAGTGACACAGGCAGCGTCATAACCAGAGCAACAGAAGATGTCAGGTGATGGTCCCTGTCACCTGTGATAACTAATATAACCCAAAGAGTCACCTGATACATTACTGCGACTACTTTTTATATAAAAAAACAATGCTACAGGCATCTTACACACATCCTAATCAATATATTCTTCATTTCTCTTTCCAGCTTATTTGGTTTTCTTTGAGACAAAGATTTTGTTCAAGAGGCTGCATTATCTGTCTCCAAACACAGAAATAACCAAGTCAGTAGCTAATGAGAAATACTAGTTCTTTTTTGGTTTTAATAATGTAGCTTGATTTTAATCCAAAACATGTTTGATCTATTGTAGATTGAAGCATTAAATCTGTGTAACTCTTAAAAACATAAATGTGTTTCACGTAGCTTTTAAATTTGTATTGAAAAGCAGCTTGACCTAAGCTGAAATAAAGACATTCAGTTTTTACAGTCTACCTAGGTAAAGAAAGAGAAAGGTATGTGAGGGTGTGTTAAGTCCACCAAAACTTTAACTGCAACTAAAATTGCTGATTCCAAAATCACTGCGGGCCAAAGGGTGCAGCACTGAAAATACAATGCATTAAAACTCCTGACTTGTACAAGACTTTAAAGTAGGGCTAAGCAGTCAGACTAATCATCATGAAGTCTAACACCTGGGTGTTGAAGCTAATGCAGAGACAGTATAATGAAGTGCAGCCTCTCAGGCTGATGCCCATCTCCTTGTCAAGAAGGCATCAAACTCAAACATCTCCTTCCCATGCGCCTTGCAGCCCTAGCATGGTCCTACATGAAGATTTTGAGGACTTGGGATTTTCTCATTGTTATGAAATAAAATTAAGACGCCAAAATCTGAATGATGTTGTGGCAATCTCCTAAGTGGATTACATTAATCATTTATCAGCAAGGAATGATAATTGTTAAGCATGAGCAGAACATGAGTTCATCCTTATTTATCACTCTGAAACAAAAGGTATAATAGCTGTGAGTATTAGAAATACACACAAAATTTGTGAAAAGGTTATGTAAAATGTCCACTGAAAATGCAATGGAATTAAAAAGCCAGAGGCTGGTTTTGCACCAACTCTTATTTAATACAAATTTCTGTCAGCTTACCACAGCATTACTGATAGAGATTTTCTTATTAAGTTAAATGTGACTGCATTGCACATAGATACTAGGAATGCTTAATAAATCTTCCACTCCTTAAAAATAGTGCTCTAATTTTGAAAATGTTGCAAAATAATTGAACACCAAGAAAATAGTTTTCTAATCTTCTTGGCAATATTTTCCTCCATCTTGACTGCCTTAAAAATCCAATTAAATAAAAATAAATTTCACGTCTGAACTGGCTGATACAACAAATACACCTGTATTTCAGTCCTTTCCTACAGGGAATGGCAGTGGTTAGGACTTAAAAACCAGCACCCATCAGGAGGAGATCACCATTTCCCTCACATGGTACACGCCCTTCACCCCAAAACTCCCACTGCCAAAGCAAGCAGCTTTCTGCAGGACAGCTTGTCCAGCAGAGGATGAGGAGGGCAGGCTGAAGGAAGGTCTCTCTTCAGCAGTCATAATCCATCCCATCCCACTGGGACTGTAGCAACACCTGCGGCATGCTCTGGTGTTTGACACCCGTGGGAGGCACAGCGCTGCACTTTCAGAGCTTCATTCCTTGGTTAAGCCAAGGGCTACAAACACAGTATGTGCAGCCCTTGTCTCAGTCACCTGATTTGAGCAAAGCTTAGATCAGATGGCATCCAGGGATCCTTTCCAATTCAAATTACTCTGTGATCACAAAAAAGCCGGTGTGAGAAAGCTGTTAAGAAAAGAGAAGGAAAAAACCCTCAGCTCCCCACACACATCATACAAAAACATACCAATTTCCTCTTCCAACAGTGGAGGCAGTACCCACCCTTCTAAGATTTACCTGGGACAGGAACATAAAAAAAAACCTACTGGTTTTGCCTGTTCTTTGGATTTGAAGTGTGTTAGTTTAAGCATTCTGCTGATGTTAGCCTGGGAAAGACCTGGAGCAAGAGCATTTACCTTGTGCTTCTTCATCTGACTTTGGTGAGAGCTTTTTTAGTCTTAGTTGTTCTTTTAAAAATGTTTTTCCTAATTTAATTTTGTTTAGTCTAAAGAGTTACATTTGAGACTTCCAAAGCACCAGAATTTCAAACATGATCAAAGTCCCATCAGAATAGACACTACATAAATACATGGTAACACTAACACTGTTGTCAAGAACTGCAACTCAGGTATGAGAATAAATAAATAAAATCTTAAAAATCCACAAATAAAACTTAAGCATATATTAGGAAATCTAAGTCATAGTCATGTATGTTTAAAACCTTGTTATTATATTCTTGCGTATTCTCTCTTCCTTCTGTTTAAAACTCTTCTTTTACCCCAGACCATAAGTTCTTGTCCACCCTAGTTTTGAGAAAATAGATCTAAAAACAAATAAAAAAAGATCAGAATGACCACCACAAGGGACTATAAGAAAGCTACTGTCTAATGTACAAAAGTGAAAAACCTTGCAAACAAACAAAATTATTTAACCAAATCTATATACAGCACTAAACCTATAAATATAGATATTGAACCAGTATCTTAACCACATACATACAGAAGAGCATTTCTTACCCTAATATGCATCCTCAAAATGGAAAAAATAAAGCAAAACTGAGTTAATGTAGAGTAGTCACACAAATGATCTTTGCCAAAATGGCCATGTTTTGTACCCTCCATGGCTCTGCTGTTCTGGTGTTTTCCTGACCTGTGTTCATCTTTTGGAGTTCAAAGTTCAAAAGATAAATTCAGCAGGCATGACCCTGATGCACAAAAAAGGTTTAAAAGAGTTCAATTAGTTGAAAAAAAAACGACCATTAAAAGGATTCAGCCTAAATTCCAAGGATGTGCTGCTCTGTGACTAACACAGACTTTCAATAAAGTCTCTCACTCCCTATGCTCACATTTTTCGCAGATGGGTGACAAGGTGGTCACCTTCTTAAGGAAAGTAACATTTATTGAAGTGCTCATCAGAAAGAAAGAAGCAAGTAATGCCTAACTGCTGGGTTATGAGCAAGATTAGATGGACCAAACAGTCCAAGAACAGGCTGGACAGCACAGGGGGAAGGTACATGGCTAAAAACAGTATTTAAACATTCTAAATTTTTGGTTTTAATTGGCTAAACACAGAAGAACATCTCCTCCTTTTGCTAAGCAATGGAAAAAACAGAGGCTCCCAGTGTGGTTTACCTCATGTAGACTAGATATTGTTTTAAATACTTCTAATACATTTATTTCAGTTTCCTCGATGACGTACAAAACCACACTGCTTATCCACAGTTACTTACACAGGCTCATGGGTGATGGAAACTTCTCCCAGTAAGTGTTTGCAATTAGACAGAAATCACCACAGGAGACATGATGGCCCAGGTGAGATGCCACCTGCCTAGCCGCATCTCCGTAGAAACGGAACTCCCTAGAAACAGAATTGCACTTCCATTCTTCCTCTCATGTAAATATAGATGGTCGCTAGCAGAAGAGATGTCTCTGCCATCCACAGCTGTCATGTACCCATTGTACTGCTTCTGTATTTATTTCTTCAGAATTAGGACAGGCATTACCATCATGTGCCTGCATATCTGAAAGAAGCAAATAAAGATGTTTCCCTAGGCCCCATCAGTAAAGCAACAAACATGCAGTTTTTCAGAAGAACACTGATGCCTGCAGTAGAAACAGAAAAATACTATCACACTGCTCTTAGCAGATGACTTATCAAATCAATTATTACTATGAAGCAAAACCAATCAATCTGTTTCTCAGAAACCTTTAACCCCTATGCAATATGCATTACTGCCAATCTATTAGAGATAAATGAGCAGACGGTTGTTTGCTAGATCTCTCATTAAGCAGGAATCTTCACCTTCTAGGAAACCAGAAAAAAATATCTAAAATGCATTACTGGCACATCAAGGCTTCACTTAAATCTATGGTAATAGGATCTTGTTCAAAGTTAAGCTTTAATTAATCAAGCTGCATTGCCTATGGACATGTATTAAACTATCCAAAGCACCTCTAATTTTTTTTAATTAGCTTTTT
>VZTX01009874.1:0-30479 GCA_013400915.1 Pardalotus punctatus
ACTCGGGAAAAGCGGGAGCGGGAGCAAGCCCCGGCGTCCCCCTGGGGCCTCGGCCCAGCCAGTCCCCGCAGCACCGGGCGAGGGCGGCACAGCGGGAGGGCGGGAGCCCGGGAGACTGCGGAGAGCAGCCCCTGCGCACGGGGGACAGTCCCCGAGCATCACCCGGGGCTGGCGACCCCCGAGCTGCACCCTGGGGTATCTCAGCCAACACCGTGCTGCGGGGGGCAGCTGGGAGGACCTCTCTGGATGTGGCAAGGGGGTCGTGGGCACTGCAGCGGGGTCTCAGGCACAGCACGGCTGTCTTGGACATGGAGGGGGGGTCCCTGGTGTGGGGGTCAGTGTAGCGGGAGGGACAAGAGGAACAGAGCTGCCTGTAATGCAGGGCCTGGGCTGAGAACCCTGAACTCATCTCATCAGTGAATATCTCTAGTGCTTAAATGGGCATTTTGAGGCTTGAATGATAGTGTCAGTGGCATTGCCACGAAGGCTCTCAAGGCCATCGTCTCTCTCCTGTGCAGGAGAGTTGGCCAGCACCAAGTGCAGGCAAGACAGAGGCAAACAGGGTCTGTGTCCCCCACACTCCCCAGCCTCAGGCCCCACAAGGCATTGTCAAAGAGCACTGCTCTGAGCCCCTGCCCTGCCTGGCACGGTTGCGCAGTGGCCATGACTCGGGGCAGAGGCACCAGCCTTGACTCGATGTACCAGCAGAGACCAAACCCAAACAGGTTGCCCAGCCCCATGCAAGCTGTGGCACCTTATCAGGCCTTGGCAGTGCTGCGTGCCTGCAGGGGAGATTGTTGTGTCTGCGGGCAGAGGCAGTGAGGCACTGCCAGCGGCCAGTGGGGCACGGCAGGGAGGGGGACAGTGTCCCCCCACCTCTGCCCGAGCACTGCTTCTCCAGGTCCCTGTCCCAGCACCATCCTGTGAAACGGAGTGGGGTTGGGCTGGTGCCCCCCACAGCTGTGCTACTCCCACTCCCACCACAGCCACGCAGGGGCTCAGTGCTGGTGTTCGGTGTTTGGTGTAGCCCAAGTCCTGTAGCCTGTGATGGGACAGCCCCATGCCCCCAGTCCTTGATGGGGGGCTCTTTGGGGTTCCTGAGGCTATGGGGGCCCAAACTGGCTGCTGCTCCTCAGCCACTCACCCCAGCAGGGTCTGGAGCTGCCCCAGCCCTGGGGAGAGGTTGCAGGTCAACAGGAGACAGGAGCAGAAAGGGGCTGGGGGTCAGAGGGGGCTGGAGCCCCCCAGCCAAGGGTGGCTTTGATGGAACCAGCAAGACCCCAGGCCCTTTGCACTTTGGGACACGGTGCCTGCGCAAATGCTACAGGACTGCAACACGTCCCATCTCCAGGCAACAGCAGCTGGGCAGACCTCAGGGAGGACCTGCAGCCAACGTCCCCTGCTCTCAGCCAGCCCCTTCCTTCACTGGATTTACTCCCCATTTCCAGGCAGCTTCTCCTCCCCAGCCCTCCCTCGCATCCATTCTGGCATCTCCTCCTGGCCCTGGCTCCCTTCCCGTGGTTCCCACTGCCCTCCTCTCCCTTGGCCGGCAGGACAGATGGTGACCTGGCTGTGTGGGTGCTCAGAACCCGCCGGATGTGGTCCGTGGGGTGCGGGTGTGGGTGCTGGGGCGGGCAAGGGGCGTGTCAGGGGCCGCCGATAACAGCGGGCGCCGTGCCGGGGCCGTGGGACCAGACGGCAGAGGCGAGCAGGATGAGCCAAGGACGCCCATCCTGGGCAGCCAGGCCCCAAAGCAGCAGAATGGGGTCCAGCAGCCCCCAGCGCCTCCTCCACATCCTCTGCATCCTCTTGGTCCTGGCCAGGTGCCTGCACCCTGCCACAGCCCAGTGGTTTTCCCTGGGCTCAGAGGACACCACCCTGGATCCAGGCACCAGCCCCATGGCCCCCATCCTGGATGGGGAGGAAGGTAGGTATGGTAGGATGGGGATATGGCTTCCTGAGAACCCCAAATTCCTGCACCTCAGCACGGAGGGGGCACATGGAGGGTGAGGTGTGGAGTGCCAGGGTCTAGGGCTGCTGGTGGCACCACTGTGGCCATAGCAAGTGCTGGTAGCTGGAAGTGCTGTGCCACCCTGGCCCCTCTCCAGCCCTGCCACCTCCCATCCCAGCACTCCTTTGCTCCCACAGACACCGACGCCAGCATGGAGCCCATGGAGAAGGTGCTGCTGAGCAAACCCTCTCTGGCAATAGCCCCCAGACGCCGGGACCAACCCTCCAGGGGGGCAGCAAAGGGGTCAGGCCGTGCCCCGCCACGCACATGGAGCCAGGTGCTTTTCCTTGGGCAGCGTCCCCTCTCTGGCTCCTCCAGCCCTCCCAAAACTCTCCAGCTGCTTCCAGGCTCCTTGCTATGTCCTTCCCCTTATCTGTGCCCTGCTTGCACACACCAGCCTGGGCACTGTGCCCTGCTCCGGCCCCGATGGCCACTCAAGCTCCCTCTGCCCCCTTGGAAAGGAGTCGCAGCAGCTCCCGGTGTCCCCTCACATGGTGCAGCCCCACAGCAGCGCTAGGGCTGGGCCCTCACACCGGGCTGAGGGCAACCATGACTGCGGGAGGGTCCCACCTCCCCCCCGGGTCCCCCCGAGTCCTGCACTGAGCACTCCCTGTCCTTCCAGCAGCACCGACCCACAGCTGCCCCGGAGATCTTTGAGGGAAGCGCAGTGGAAGAGGAGTTCCTGCAGATCCAGGTGGTGGAGGGACCCTGGTCCCCAGGGGGATATGAGGGCCAGCCTGGGATGGACACCGGGCTGGGGGCTCCGGGACACAGGGGCTGGCAGGGAGGGACAGGATCAGGACGGTGGGAGTGGGGAATAGGGATGGTGCTCAGGGGTCTCGCACTCCACACTCCTCCTCTCCTCCACACAGACGACGGCAAAGGGGTTGCCCCAGCTGCTGCCCTCGGCCCCGGAGACGGACCCTGCCCTCCAGGTGAGAGGTGGGCGCGGGGTATCTGTGTCGGACCCGTCAGTCGGGGTTCCGGTCCCGCTGCTCATGGCTCTGTCCCTCTCCAGGTACACAACGCCTCCGGCTGTGTCTGCCCCGTGCGCCCCGGCCCTCCCGGCCCTCCGGGCCCTCCCGGCCCAAAGGTGGGGTGGTCCTCCCTGAGGAGGGGCAGGGGCGTGCGGGGACCCACAGGGACACACTGTGTGAAATCCTGATGATCTTTTATCTGTGCAAAACCATTTTTGCTCAGGATTTGGACACTAACTTTGGGGTCTGGGCTGGGGAGTGGCTTAGGCTGCCCCGGGGAGGGCATCAGCAGGTGCCCGTAGTGGGCTCCAGTGGAGAAGAGTGACAGGAGGTGGAGCTAGGCTCTAAATTTCCCCGACAGGGAGAGAAAGGTCAGCGAGGATACCCGGGAGAGAGAGGCCAGCCCGGATTCTTAGGGGAGAGAGGGAAGTCCGGCAGCCCAGGACAGCCAGGTCACCAGGGTCCCCGGGGGCCCCCAGGTCCTCCGGGACCACCGGGTCCTCCGGGACCGCCGGGTGCCTGGGGAGCCCGGAGCCCACCCGTGCCTGCTGCACACCCTGGGAGATCAGAGAACGAGGTGAGCACCGCAACAGGGACAAGGGCGGGTGATACCGGTGCTGGCTGCAGCTCTGTCCCCGGCAGGACAGGCAGGGATGGGGAGGGTTGGGATGCGTGGCTGTGCGGGTGGGCAGGGACACCAGGGGATAGGACATGGAAATTCATTGACTCTGCTCTCTCTCTCGTTTCCCTCCAATCGGACAAGAAGCCGGGAGTCTCCAGTCCTGCGGGAAACCCAGGACCTCCAGGTCCCCCTGGGCTGCCCGGCATGCCCGGACCTCCAGGCTATCCAGGCCACGATGGCCTCCAGGGGGCCCCTGGGCGGGAGGGAAAGCCAGGACCCCCAGGCCCTCCAGGGGCTGTGGGGCCACCTGGTTTCCCTGGGGCTGAAGGAATTCCAGGGTCTCCAGGCTCGGCTGGGCCAGATGGACCCCCGGGGGCACCAGGACTCCCAGGGCCTCAGGGTCCCCCTGGGGTACCTGGGCACGATGGACCCCCTGGTCCCCCAGGATCTGCATCACTCCCTGGCAAACCAGGGCTCCGAGGGGAGCCAGGATTCCCAGGACCAAAGGTAAGGGAATCCCAGCCCAGCCTGTCCATGGCTGTGGGTTGGGATGGAGTACCTGGGTTCACTGGGCACTCACCCTGCCCTGGGGGAGCAGCCCACATTTCCAAGCCCTCAGAGGGCTCCAGGGCTGCCCTGGGACTGCCCCAGTCCTGCCACCATGGGCCCAGGGGAACATGGGGGCTCAGCCCCATACTCATCACCCTGTGCCATCTGCCCCCAGGGTGAGAAGGGCGAGTATGGACTGCCAGGCATGCCAGGGAGCCCTGGCCGGACTGGAGAGCCGGGGTCTCCGGGTATGCCCGGTCCCATGGGGCCACCTGGACCACCAGGGGATTACAGCGTGAGTAGTGGGTCCCAGACTGTGGGTGCTAGGGAGGGGACACCCCAGTCTCACCTCACGCACCCTCTTTGCAGTGCGACTCACGCCACGCTGGACACCGTGGATCGACCGGGCTGCCAGGCCCCAAGGTGAGCTGGGCAGTGGTACCATGGGTGGGGGTCCTGGAGCGGGGGCACGGGCACAGCACTGGCCACAGTGCCCTGGCCAAACCACTCCACAGCAGGTGCTACTTTGATTGTGAGGCACAGCCCTGCCTGGGGGGGCTGGGGGGCCTGAGGACCCCCAGAGCCAGGCACTGACAGGACCTCTCACTTCCCTTTCAGGGAGAAAAGGGCGACCCTGGAGAGCCGGTTTGTAGCCATGAGCAGCAGTGTGGGGGAAGCTGGCCGGGGGGGTCCCATTCCCACACCTGAGTGTGCACCCCTGAGCCCCCTGTGCTGACTCTGCTCCCCCAATGCCCTTCACCTCACCCTGGGGCACAGGGACAGGGACACCAACCCCTGCAGCACCTGCAGAGGCACAGGTGTACACACATGTGCACACCTGTGCCAGCACACAGTACACCCATAAACATCCCCAGTGTTCCCCCCATCCCCACCACCCAGCACAGGCTCTAATCCTGCCTCTCTCTGTGGTTCACCCAGGGGTGCTGCTACGGGGAACATGGGTGCAAACCGGGCCACCTCCCCTTCCCCAGCACTGGCAACCAGCCTGGCTCCTGGGGGTCCATCAACAGGTACCAGACGGTGAGTGCCCAGGGTAAGGGGTGCCTGGGGACCCCAGCCGTGCCTTGGGGATATGGTTCACCCCACTGGCGACCCCACAGGACCCATAAGCCCAGGCCAGGTGGAGGAAGGATGGGGAGAATGGAAAACGGAGAGAGGGAGGATGGAGGGATGAGGGATGGAGAATGGAGATCAGTCTCAGTCTTCTCCCTCTTCCTTTTCAGGACAGCAAAGAGGAGCCAGAGATTTACGGAGCGATCATCCCCCATGTGAGAGCCCCTACCTGACTGGTGTCTGCACTGCCCCAGCCAGGGATATTCAGCCCTGGGAGGGGACAGGAGTGGGACGCATGGGGGACATGAACTGGGTGTCTTATAGCTGCCCCCCAAAAGGCAGCACCAAAATAGCTCAGTCCAATCTCCACACTGCTCTACTGCAGGGTCTTCGAGGTCCCCCTGGGAACCCTGGCCCCCCCGGGCCCCCCGGTCCTCCTGGCCCACCAGGTCTCCTCTACCTCAACGTAAGGCCCAGCACGGGTGTGCACACACCTGTGCCCGAGCACACACAGGTGTGAACATGCACAGCACCAGGGCCCCCCCAAATCTGTCTGTCTTCCATTCCAGAGGATGCACCCTGTCCGTGCCCAGCCACCCTGCAAGCAGCCGGTAAGCCATGGCCTCGCTGGCCCCAAGAGTGTCCCCGTCCCCTCCCTGTGCACCAGGAAAGGTGTCTCTCTCGCTATGTCCAGAGGCAGCAACGAGCCCCATTTGCCTTCGCAGGCATCTGCAGACCGCAGCTGGCCATCAGGTGAGGGCATTTCCCAGTATTTTGGGGGCTCCAGCCTCCTTGGAAACACCTTTCCTGAAGTCTTGCCTCGCTCCCTTTGGTGCCGGGGCCATGTCAGCACAGGTCCCTGGCACCACTTGTGGTTCTCCCACCCACTCCCACTGCATGGGGCCAGCTCCCATGGGAGCATCCAGGCCCTACGCTGGGACACCTTGTGACCCCCCACCATCTCCAGGCTCTCCAGATGCCGACGTCCCTCAGACAGAGCCATTGGACTCCCGTGCTGATCTCCGGGTGCGTCCTGGCTGTGGCCCTGGGTGAGCCCTCCCCACTTGCCCCATAACCCACAGCAGGACCCTCACCCTCTGCGTTCCCCCAGCGCCAGACATGGGTCTTCAAGTCCAAGGAGCTGATGGTGAAGGCGAGCAGTGCTGTGCCCGAGGGTAGCCTGGTCTATGTGCGGGAAGGGAGCAATGCCTTCCTCCGGACCCCCACTGGCTGGAGCCGCCTCCTGGTACCGTGGGGGGTCCCTTGCGGGACTGTGGGGGGCAGAATCCAGGGCTGGATTTGGTGCTGGGGCAGCAGATCCCCAGGAAGGAGCGGATTCCCCCCAACCTGTCCCTCTGCTCATGTCATTGAGCAGCTGGAGGATCCAAAGTCTTTCTTGGCTGGTGATGACCCTTCTGCCTCCACCCCACAGTACCAGGTGAGGGGTGCAGGAGCTACAGGGTCCACTCGTGTCCCTGCAAAGGGGCAGAGCCCTCCTCTGTGTGATGGAGGGGACAGACCTCACAGGACTGTCCTCTCCCTCTTCTTCCACCTCTCCATCCAGGAGGCACAGAGGGTGCAGGTGAGAGGTCCCAACATGCTGTCACCCATGCAGTCTCCAACAGACTCACTGGTGAGCCCTGCTGAGGGTCTGGCCATGCTGGCAGGGATGTGCTATAGGGATGGGCTGGATGTCAGCAGGATGGTGTTGGCTTGGCATGAGCAGAGCCTGGAGTAGTGTTGATCTGGGGAGAGTGCTCCACACCCATGGCACAGGGATGGGTGTCCCCAGACTGACCTGAGCTATGTTTTTCAGGTCCAGAAGGAGGAGGAACAAGGGCTGCCCCAGATTCTGCCAACCACCATTGCCCCACGGATCCCATCTGTAAGGAGTGCCTGGCCCCGGGGTGGGGATGAGTGGCCTGGTCATGGCAGAGTGGGGAGAGGAGCCCAGGGACCCCCCAGTCCTGGCCAGACTGCCGGGGCTCACACCCTCTTGGAAGTGAGGAGCAGAGACCTCAATTCCTCCCTGCCATCCCCAGCTCCGCCTGGCTGCCCTCAACGTGCCCCTCTCCGGTGACATGAGCGGGATCCGGGGTGCTGACCTGCAGTGCTACCGGCAGTCTCAGGAGGCCAGGCTCTACGGCACTTTCCGGGCCTTCCTGTCGGCCCCCACACAGAACCTGGTGGCCATCGTCAAGCGGACAGACAGGACCCTCCCCATCGTCAACCTGAAGGCAGGTACCCCGTCCCCGGGGGGGGCTGTGGGTGGCAAAGCCCCACGGCCCCCTTGAGCTGCAGTGGGTAGGGGACCCCCACCCAGCCCTGCTCTGGGGCTGCTGCACCCTGGCTGTGCTTAAGGCTTTTGGGGAGCTGACAGAACCAAGAGAACATTATTGCCCGTGCATGGTGAGGACAAGGGCAACCCCCAGCCCCTGGTTCAGCACCGTGGCTCACGCCCACAGGGGCAGCTGCTGGCCAAGTCCTGGAGCTCCCTCTTTGAGGGTCAGTCTGGTGCTGCCCTGCAGGCTCCCATCTACTCCTTCAATGGGCGCAACATCCTGACAGACCCCCTCTGGTGAGTCTGGACTTGGAGGTCCTGAACAGATGCCCCTGCATGGGAGCTGGGGGGGGTCTGTGGTGGGTCCCTCCCTGCTGAAGTGCAGGAGCAAAGAGCCGGGGGTTCCCCAGGGTGCCCCCAGCCCCTCTCACCCTGTCCTCACCCACAGGCCCCACCAGCTGGCCTGGCACGGCTCCACACCACGGGGTGGCCATGCCCGCCGGTGGGATTGCCAGGGCTGGCGCAGCTCCAGCACGGCTGAGGGCATGGCCACCACCCTGGGTGAGGGCCGGCTGCTGGCTGGGCACCGGCACAACTGTTCCACACCGCTAGCCGTGCTCTGCATCGAGGTGGCCTTTCCCTACCGCCACATGTGGTGACAATGGTAACACCCAGCCACACGCTCCAGGCATTCCCCGGTCCTGTGTGGCAGGGGAATGTCCCTGAGAGCACCATGGGCAGTGTTGGAGCTGTGCCAAAGCACTGAGGGGACACCAGGTCCACAGCCAAGCCGTGCCATGCCCATCCCCAGCTGGGCCATCCCACAGATCCCTGTGCCATGGGCAATGCCAGGCTGTGTCCACAGCCTCCCATCCCCACTGAAGCTAATGTGGTCACCACCCAGAAATAAAGACATAAAATATTGTTTTTTATGACATCCTGCTTTGTTCTCACGGGACATGGCTGGCTGCAGCAAGGGGCTACGTGGACACACTGTGACAACCTGGGAATGGAGACAAAGGCTGGAGGGGCTGGGAGTGGGCTCCAGTCCCCTTGGGATTGGCAAAAACTGGGAGAGGACACCCTGGCACAGATCTCCATCTCAGTGAGGTCAGCTGTGTCCCCAGAAGCTGTCTGGTGTGTCCCAGTATATCCCAGTGGGTTCCCAAGGCTTACTCAGTGTATTCCTGTGGGTTCCCGAGGCCTTCCCAGTGCGTCCCGGGGATTCCCAGTGTATCCCAGTAGGTCTCCAGGTCTGTCCAGTGTATCCCAGGGATTCCCAGTGGATACCAGTGGGTCTGTGGGGCGTGTCTAGTGTGTTGCAGTATCCTAGGGGGTCCACAGGGTCTATCTAGTGTATTCCAGTGCTTCCCAGTGTATCCCCGGGGCTTACCCAGTGTATCCCAGTATACCCCAGTGTGTTCCAGGATGTCCCAGTACATCCCACGGCCAACGGGCAGTTTCAGTGCCCGCCCTGTCGCTCCTCTATTGGTCTGTCCCGCTGCCCGTCTCGCCGCTCTCTCTTCCCATTGGCCGGTTTGAACGCGCCGTGGGGCCTCTGACTGGTTGGAAGGCGGAGGGAGAGCAAACTATGTGCCCGCCCCTGCACTGCGATTGGTGGAGCGCAGGCAGCCGCGGGCGGTGATTGGCTGTGCATTTCGGCGGGACGAGCGGAGGTTTGAAGGGGACGTTGAAGCCGCCATCGCCGCCTCAGCCGCTGCCGCCGCCGCCGCTGCCGCCGCCGCCGCCGCCGCCGCCGNATGGATCTCTCGCAGTCCCCGTTCCCACTCCGGGTACGTCTGGCGACCGCCGCTCCCGATCCTGCGGAGCTTCGGGTTCCCCCGCCACACCGTCCCCTCGGGGTCTCGGGCCCCCCTCAGCCCCCGCCAGGCACCCACAGGTTCTCCCCGGGCCCCCTCAGGGTCTCCCCGGGTCCCCTCACCTTCGCAGCGCAACCCCCCTTGGGTCTCCTTCTCCCCGGGCCCCTCTCTGGGCCGCTTTCCCCAGCCCTCCCTCCTCTCAGATCTCCCGCTTCTCTGCGATTCCAGTTCTCTTCGCTTCCCCGCCACAACCCCGATCCTCCTCCTCCTCCTCTCCCCGGTCTGACCCCCTCGTGTTCCCCCTGTTCACCCCCTCACCGCCGCCGCCTCTCCCCCGACAGCCCGCGGACGAGAACACCCGTGTGCACAAGGCCGATGGCCCCAAGAAACTCACGGTGGAGCACATCTACCAGAAGAAGACGCAGCTGGAGCACATCCTGCTCCGGCCAGACACCTACATCGGGTCCGTGGAGCTCGTCACCCAGGTAGGGGCAGGGGGACTCGGGGCTGAGCCCCCCAAGCACCTCGGGGCATTAACACCTCGTGGAGTCATTAACAGCTGTTTACAAAACACAAAACATCTGCTTATCAATCACAAAATATATGCTTTACAAACGGATGGCACAGAAGAGGGGCTGTACCTGGGCACTTACACATTTCTTCCTTTTTTTTCCCAGCAAATGTGGGTTTATGATGAAGGCATTGGCCTCAACTGCAGAGATGTGACCTTTGTGCCCGGCTTGTACAAAATCTTTGATGAGATTCTGGGTAAGCTGACAGATCCTTTGAGTCAGTGAGTGACAGGTTATTACCGGGGGTTGAATGTCTAAGAAGCTGTAACTAAGCATAAGAAATTATCAAGAACTTATTAGCACTACTTAATAGCACGCCATTGATGAGAAACAAACAGAAAAAAAGTTTCAAAAATCTAATTACAAACCCGATTTCCTTCTGCCCAAAATTCTCCCTTTTATGTTAATGGTTGCACTGGAGGAATTCAGAGGTCATTTCCAACATTCATTATTCCATGATAACTTGTTGTATTCCTCTTTGTAATTTGCAAAATATTTTCATGCCGAGATGATTATTAGTAACATTTTTGTAAGTCTTTGTGTTCATTCTACTGGAACACTTCATAGTTCATAGTTTTCCCTTGATTGAGAATGTAATAAAATAACAATATTCTCTTTCCTTTCTAGTTAATGCTGCAGACAACAAGCAGCGGGATAAAAACATGTCATGCATTAAGGTCACAATTGATGTGTAAGTCTGATTTCACCGTTGTTCGTTGCCTTCAGCTGTTCTGCAAAGCTGGGGTGGCACTGCAGGGCTATGCCATGTGGGGCTGATCCGAGATAGCCCAAATTTAATTCATCAATTGTGAAAGCCTTTCTCTCTGCTTAGTCCCCTGGTTTCTTACAGGGGGCTCACTGGGGAAATGGCTGCTCTTTCGCTGCTGATTTTTTCCGCCTCTTCCTCTCCTTTTTAATCCTGATTGAGTACAGACTGAGGGTTTTGTGTGTAGGTCCGTTTCACAGCCCGCATGTGCAGATCTGGGCATTTCTGTGTTGCCTGTCCCCCCTCTGCTGGCAGCTGCTGCACTTGCTGAGCACAGATTTGTTCCTGATGAAATGGTGTCTTTCCCCAGAGCCTTTCTGTGACTTCTTTCACAGCTCTGTCATTTGCAGCCTTAAAAAGAGACTTTTCTTCCCCTCCCCAGAGAGAACAACATAATCAGTGTGTGGAACAATGGGAAAGGTATCCCAGTTGTTGAGCACAAAGTGGAGAAGGTCTATGTGCCTGCTCTGATCTTTGGACAGCTGCTGACATCCAGCAACTACGATGACAACGAGAAGAAAGTCACAGGTGGGGAAGGCTCAGATATGCACTGACATCTTTGAGCAGCCTTAAATGTGTGACCTGAACTAGAAAGGGGGGAAGAGGGTCTTTGATGCAGCGTGAAAACGGGAAGAGGGGAAATTTCGGTGAGATATATGGAAGAAATTCTCTGTGAGGGTGGTGAGGCCCTGGCACAGGTTGCCCAGAGAAGCTGGAGCTGCCCCACCCCTGGAAGTGTCCAAGGCCAGGTTGGATGGGTCTTGGAACAACCTGGTCTAGTGGAAGATGTTCCTGCCCATGGCAGGGGTAGGACTGGATGGACTTTGAGGTCCCTTCCAACCCAAACCATTCTGTGAAAATTACATTCTGAATCTCTCAGAGAAGTCTATGTGCTCTGTTTAATCATAATAACAGTTCAAACATGGGAAAAGGAAAAAATATCTTTGAATAGTCTCTTAGAGCTAATTAAATTCAAGTTTGTAGTTTCATACTGAGCTTGTAGAATGTTGTTGCTTGTTGACAGTTGTCTTTGGACTGGGCTGACATTGACAAACTCCAGTTAGTCTTAGATTCTTTTAGATGGGTTTGGACAAAGGTAATAACACAAGTCCATATTCCTTCTAATTCCAGGGGGGAGAAATGGTTATGGAGCCAAACTGTGCAACATATTCAGCACAAAGTTTACTGTGGAAACTGGATGTCACGAATACAAAAAGTTATTCAAGCAGGTAGGAACACTTCTTTTTTTTCAGGGAGGTTACACCTGAAGTTTTCAAATGAGACCCTCAGTTTTTGTTTCGAGACTCTAGGCACACCTCGCAGCCAGTGCACTGTGATTAGAGTAAATTTGACCCATAAAATGTAATTCAAAGGAATAATGAAATTGGCAGACAGCATCAGAATCTGGTTTTTAACCAGAATTTTTGTTTAATTTAAAAATATCTAAAACTCGTAAACCAACTTACTGCTTTTAAAAACTAAGGTAGTTGTTTGGGTGTGTTTGACTTGCAACTCACCAAAGCTCCTTTCCTCAGACCTGGACAGACAATATGGGAAAGGCCGGAGAAATGAAGCTGAAATACTTTGATGGAGATGATTACACCTGTGTCACTTTCCAACCTGATCTGTCCAAATTCAAAATGACCGTTCTGGATAAGGACATTGTAGCACTGATGTCTCGAAGAGCGTATGATATTGCTGGATCCACAAAGGATGTCAAAGTTTTCCTGAATGGACAGAGGCTGCCTGTAAGTGAGCATTGAAAAGAAACGCAAATATCAGCATTTTTTAGTGCCATTTAACCAGTGAGATTCTGTTCAAGCTATTCTTGTCATCACACACAAGAAAGGAACACGTGCAGAGGGATTTCTGCACCCACTTTGCAGGAGGATGTGAATTAAGTATTTATAGGAGCTGTTATCAACCAGTTGTCTGCTCTCATCCGTGTGCAGGTAAAAGGATTCCGCAGCTATGTGGACCTCTATCTGAAGGATAAGGTCGATGAAACTGGGAACGCACTTAAAGTTATCCATGAGGAAGTCAATTCCCGCTGGGAAGTGTGCTTGACTTTGAGTGAAAAAGGCTTCCAGCAAGTCAGCTTTGTCAACAGCATTGCCACCACAAAGGTAACTCCTTTAGTGTGTTTAGTCAAGCTAGTGCCATAATCTTCAACATTAGTATTCCTGGCTATTTGTAAGTGTACATATATTAACAAAAAATACTTTCATGTGGTAAAGAATGTGCTTGAAGTTTTAAATAGATATTTATAGTTTTGTGGGGTTTAGTGGCCTCAGTCCAAGGTCCTTGTCCTGTTCCCCACAGGGCGGCAGACACGTCGATTACGTAGCTGACCAGATCGTGACCAAACTCATTGATGTTGTGAAAAAGAAGAACAAAAATGGAGTTGGAGTGAAGCCTTTCCAGGTACAATGTCAGAATTTCCCAGGTGGGAAACACAACTTGAGCGTTACTGCAAATCGTAGCTTCAGCTTAATGCATCACTGTTAATTAATAACACATTTCCATTGCACAGACAATAGATACAAGATTGCTAATTATAGAAGTCTCATATTGTCCAGTTTAAGCCAATTTATTTCTCTTTGCTTGACTGATGTACTTTGTAATCACTGTAAGTCAGTGTAGATTCACTAAAACTCAATATCTGTTATATAACACCTATTTAGGCTGAGATGCCAATTCCTCGACATCCCAAATCATCTAACACAGTTTGTGGATGTTCATTAGCTGTCCAAAATTAATAAAATTCCAAACCCTACAGTGCCGAGTGCTTCCTCACTGTGTGACTGACGAGTGAGGTGAGCCTGTACAGTGTGTGATCTTTGTTGTATTTAACTACAGGTGAAGAACCACATGTGGATTTTTGTGAATGCCTTAATTGAAAACCCAACCTTTGACTCTCAGACTAAGGAGAACATGACTCTGCAGGCAAAGAACTTCGGCTCTACCTGTAAACTGAGTGAAAAATTCATTAAGGGTGTAAGTCCTGATGTACACAGACAGTCAAGATGTCTGTAAAAATACATAACAAAAGTTTCTGTCATTGTTGATGCATTCCCCGTGTTCAGATTGGGTTTTGTATTGCAGGCAGTTGGCTGCGGCATTGTTGAAAGTATCCTAAATTGGGTAAAATTTAAAGCTCAGAACCAGCTGAATAAGAAATGTTCAGCTGTGAAACACTCCAAGATTAAGGGTGTTCCTAAGCTGGATGATGCCAATGATGCTGGTAAGTGTTTGACATCCCTTGTAACCAGTTCATTAAAAAACAATGAAAACTTGTTTGTTAAATGAAAGATTTGTTTCCCAAGAAAAAGTGAGAAAACCTGTCATTACAGTTTTACCCCCATTTTCGGTCCCATTTACTATGATTATCTCCACTTACTGTGTGCAGTGCCAAGAAAACTGTGTTAGAAGATTATTTATACTTGTTCAGTTGTGAATATGCAGGCTCGGATTTCATTTCTTAAGTAGAAAACCGAGTCGATTTTCTTCTTTTTTAGGCAGCAGGAATTCTCTAGATTGTACACTGATCCTGACCGAGGGAGACTCAGCCAAAACTCTGGCTGTCTCTGGTCTGGGAGTGGTTGGAAGAGACAAATACGGAGTATTTCCTCTTCGTGGGAAAATCCTCAACGTCAGGGAAGCTTCTCATAAGCAGGTTGGTTGGAAAATGGTTACAGTTGCACGTTGGAAGGTGTGGTGTGATTTGTGCAATGAGTCGGTGCTGCTGCACCTGGAGTCCTGGAACTCCACGGAGCAGCATCTCAAACACCTGAGTCTTCCCTCACCTTGAGCCTGCCTGGCTGGTTAAGTGGGAATATTGATTAAGTCCTGTTCAGTGACTTGCCTGAGGGGATGATATTTGGGTTGTGGATTGGAAAATCTTTGGAATGATCTAGAGTAATTTAACCATTAGAAATTACAAGTTTCTAAACAGCAAAAAAAATCACTGACAGGACAGAACTCAACCAATGATTCACTTACAGATAATTTTATACTTTTTTGAACTACATTTTGAGTCTGAAAGACAAGTTTTTATTCTGTGTGATCTCTTTCAGATTATGGAAAATGCTGAAATCAACAACATCATCAAGATTGTGGGTTTGCAATATAAAAAGGACTATGAAGATCAAGAATCTTTAAAAACTCTTCGCTATGGAAAGATTATGATCATGACAGATCAGGTTAGGTTCATTAAAACTGAAAGCTGGAAGAGGATAATAATTAACACTTACATAAACAGAAAGGAAGAAAATAAGGCTTTTCTCCAACTGCTGCCATTGTTGTACCTAATTCTCTGGGTTTCTTTTTCCCATTTTAATGTCTTTTCAGCCACAAAAAAAGTAAAGTGGGGAGTTACATCAAACAGCTAAACACTGTCGTTCCAGTGTGCTGATGCAAGGTCCTTGACCAGTCCTTGACACCTTTTTTCACCAAGAATTTGCCTTTTCTGTTTCTTTTAATTTTCAGCAATTAACACATAATCACCTTTTTAGTGGTGAAAGTTAATAGGGTCAGTTAGGTGGAATTATGGAGTCATTTACTATTAAGCCAACAATTGTCATTTCCATCATTCCCTGATAAAATATGGTTTGTTTATTTCTTTTATAATTCAGGATCAGGATGGATCACACATCAAAGGTTTGCTGATTAACTTCATCCATCACAATTGGCCATCTCTTCTAAGACACAACTTTTTGGAGGAATTCATTACTCCCATCATAAAGGTGAAGGCTGGGGGATGATGAGGTGAATGATTGAAGATCCATTGTCCAAAAATGCCTCTCATTTCACAGTTAAAATATTTGTCCATTGTAGGCCTCTAAAAACAAAGAAGAAATTGCATTCTACAGCATTCCTGAGTTTGAAGAATGGAAAAGCAGTACCCAGAACTACAACTCATGGAAAATCAAGTACTACAAAGGTTTGTAAAAAACTTAATATGGTGAAACTGATGCAAGTCAGGGCAGTGATGATTCAATGCAGTCAGTCCTGCTTTGCAGAAAGGATTTGGACTGGATGTCCTCAAAGTCTCTTCCCTCCTATGATATTCCAATTAGATTTCAGATATCTACAGGAATTACGGACAAAATCCAAAAGTACAATGTGCCACTGCTCACTTAATTGTAATTCTTATGACTTTTGTGGCACATCTCGTTTTGAAGTAACTTAAATTTTCAGGAAGTCATCTTCACACCATGTGTTCATATGATGCATTGCAAAAACTGGGTATAGCAAAATATTTCTTTCAATTGGAACTTAATTTAGGCAAAAAGTTGTTAGGATTATCTTTCCTGTCCCTGCAGGTTTGGGTACCAGCACATCAAAGGAGGCCAAAGAATACTTTGCAGATATGGCAAGACACCGAATTGGCTTCAAATATTCTGGGCCTGAAGATGATGCTGCGATCACCCTGGTAACTAACACTTGATTTAATTGCAGACTTACTACCTTTGGTATTTCACCTCATAGAGTGCTCTGTATTTTCTCTTAAAATGCTCTTCAAGGCCTTTGGGCTGGAGACAATCTCTGTGTTACCAAGGCTACAGCTTTAGTTGAACCAGGAGCAGCGAATCTGCCCCTCGACCTCAGGCCAAGAGTACCCTTTTAATGATGGGTTTTAAATATAGCTCGGAACAAACTCATCACTACAAACCAATTGACATTTTCAGACACAATGGTAAATATTCCTTTAACGTTTTTCTGCGTATTCTGCTGCAGTTTTCTCCAAGGCAGATCTCCCATTCCTCCCCCACTGCAAAACAGTGGAATAAAACAGTCCTCGCTTCTGTGAACTTCACCTTAGCAAGTCTTTGATTCTTAAATATTCAGACTTGTTAGGCAATGCCAAAAAATCAAGTTTTCCCCAAAAATATTAATTCCTTCTCAAATCTGCTTTAGTCTTCTGTTATTTTATTAAAAATCTCTAAATGTAAACCTAACTACTCTGTCTTCTACAGAGTGGTGGAAATTATGCTCTTAATATGTTTAGCTACAGAAACCTTTTATTGCATTTCTCGGGCTCCTAAATCAGCGTGTTTAGCATGTTGTTCTCGTGGGTAAGCTCTTCCTTTTTCTCAAGTGATCCAATAGTGCACAACCACAGAACATTCTGGAGTTGAGTTACTTTTCATTTTGTAACATCCAGGCCTTTAGCAAGAAGAAGATAGAAGAGCGAAAGGAGTGGCTGACTAATTTCATGGAGGATAGGAGACAACGGAAGCTGCACGGTCTGCCAGAGGTAAAAGGTTTATGTTTATAAGGGAACTGGTTTCCAGTCTCTGCCTGGGGCTGTTCTCAGCTTCATCCCAGCACGCCAGAGCTGCACACAGCTCAGTCAGTGAGTCAGGCCCGGATTATAGGACGTTGAAAATGTGTCAGGATTTTGCAGAGCAGCTTCTTCTCTCATCTTATCAGTGTAGCCTCATTGTCAATTATCCAATGGTTAATTTCATTTTCAACTCTCATCTTTCAAGTTACTGTATCAATAGGAAAATGATAACTCAAGCAGAGCCAAATGAAGTCTTTATTTCCCTCTAATTGGGGGAAATAATGCATCCTGGGAAATGTTCAGCACTTGAGCTGTATTTAGCGTGTCTTACAAGGAGTTCCCATTTCAGTGAAACTAGCCAAGAAACTGAGTAGGCCCTGTTAAAATGAAGGCAATCTTCCCCCTGTTCTTCTTAGGAATACCTGTACGGGAAAAACACAGATTACCTGACGTACAATGACTTCATCAACAAGGAGTTGGTGCTGTTCTCAAACTCAGATAATGAGAGATCAATCCCATCACTGGTGGATGGTAAGTGATTTCTAAGTAGTGATTCTGCATGTGTATCCCCAGAAAGTTGGAAATGGGTGTTTGATGTCGCATCAGAGTCAGGGAGCATGCCAGCGTTTCACGGTCAGTGTCATGAAATCTGTTTTCTGCTGTCCAAGGTTTTTTCATGTTTGGATTAAACATCCATTTTGTAGTATATTATTGCAAGTCCCTTTACTCGCTTGGTACAGAATCTTTAGGCGTATAAAAAATTCTTGCATCTCCAGAGAGCAGAAGCCAAGTGCGTCTGATCACGTGGTCTAACCATGAGGTCTTTTCTTTTTTTACGCAGGTTTGAAGCCAGGTCAGAGGAAAGTTTTGTTCACCTGTTTCAAACGAAACGATAAGCGGGAGGTGAAGGTTGCTCAGCTGGCTGGTTCCGTCGCCGAGATGTCCTCGTATCATCATGGTGAGGTAAGAACCTGCCTGGGTGTGCAAGACACTTTAAAGGAAAGGCAAAATCCCTTCTGTTGGTGTGAGTTACGATGCCTCTAAAGCAGAATTTGACTTCTGAGTGTGTACACCAAAGGGAAGTGGCTGTTTCCATGATTCATTCTTCAATATTAATTTAATTTGATGTTCACTCTGCTGTCCTGTCTGGACTTCATGGGAGCATAGTTCATTCAAAAAGTAGAACAAGAAAAATGCACTTCATTTGTGAGGGGCTTAGGCAGATGTTAATAACCTTTCTGCCTGGGTCAGGAAAATTTAGGCACTAAAACAAGGGTCCCTGTGGAAACTTGACAGAATCTTTACCTGGAGGTCTCAGAGCAGGTAGTCAGCAATAGAGCAGTGGGTCACTAGAACATTTCAGATGGTTTTGGGACACATTTTCCTTGAGTTTCCTCCAATATTTCATCAATTGAGTTGATCCTCTGTATCAATTAAGTTCTTGCTGTGAATGATGCCTTACTTTGTCCATTCCCTGATGCCTTCTTCATGCTCAGCTTTGCACCTCCCTTCATTGCAGGCCGCACTGATGATGACCATCATTAACTTGGCTCAGAACTTTGTGGGCAGCAACAACCTCAACTTGCTCCAGCCCATTGGTCAGTTTGGCACAAGGCTGCATGGAGGGAAAGACTCTGCCAGCCCTCGATACATCTTCACCATGCTCAGGTCAGCATTCCAGAGTTCTTACTGTCTTAAAGGACTCCATTTTTCAGCAATTAGAATGAAAAACAAATTGACTTCTTCCCTTTAAAACTTCGAGCTACTTGCATGCTCTGAATAAGCAGCAATTGAAGTGAGATTCAGGTGTTAGATTCCATTATGAAAAAATGGCTATCAGAGATTATGGAAATGGCAGCAGAAACAAAGGGAGAAATTTGGGTGGGATAATAAAAATAAGGCTTCTTTTTCCGTGGCAGTCATGTTCTGTAACAAGAATTTGGGCTTTAATTCCCTTCTCCATTCCAGTCCCCTGGCACGGCTGGTGTTCCCACCGATGGATGACAACATCCTGAGGTTCCTCTATGATGACAACCAGCGTGTGGAGCCAGAGTGGTACATGCCCATCATTCCAATGGTGCTGGTCAATGGGGCTGAAGGGATTGGTACTGGCTGGGCCTGTAAGATCCCCAACTTCGATATCAGGGAAGTTGTGAACAATATTCGTCGGCTGATGGATGGAGAAGAGCCATTGCCAATGGTAAATAATATAATTAAAAACCAAATGTCTGGCTTGTTAGTTTATTGAGCATTTTATGGGCATGCTTAAAAACAGAGGCATCCACACAAAGCTGAATCCAGTGGTTTTTCTCCTCAGCTTCCCAGTTACAAGAATTTCAAAGGCACCATAGACGAGCTGGGGCCTAATCAGTATGTGATAAGTGGTGAAGTGTCCATCCTTGATTCTACAACCATTGAGATCACTGAGCTGCCTGTCAGAACATGGACACAGGTAATAAACAGGGAATTTGCTCTGGGAATCAATAGTTTGCTATAGTTTGTTCAAAGGGATTAGCCGGTTTTGGGTCTGACTTCCTTTCTTTCCTCAGACGTATAAAGAGCAAGTTCTGGAGCCGATGTTGAATGGGACTGAGAAGACCCCTCCTCTAATCACAGACTATAAGGAATATCACACGGACACCACAGTGAGGTTCGTGGTGAAGATGACTGAAGAAAAACTGGCAGAAGCTGAAGCTGTGGGGCTGCATAAGGTCTTCAAACTCCAAACAAGTTTAACATGCAACTCCATGGTATGTGACAGATTTTGCTGAAGGAATTTCTTGGTTTAACTCAGACTCTGTGGACAGCTGCAGTCGTTGCGTGAAACAAAAATCCTCTTTGGCAGTAACCTATTCACTTCGATTTTTCTGCTGTTACTGGTTTTAAATCAGCTTTCAAAGGTCAAGAGCCTGGCTTAGGAGTGGGCCCAGAGTAGATGGCTTGCCTGAAGGAGGCAAAATGATCTGAAATCAGTTTGCAGAGCTCTTTGAGCTAGCAGCAGAGGCACTGAACGTCTGGCTCATGACAATGTGTGAAGCTCGATGCGAGATGTTTGTCCTGTACAGAGCTCTAAGATTCAAGTAACCTTAACCCTACTATGCGTGATATTCAAGAACACTGAAATTCTAAAATCGTCTCTGCTGCTGTGCTCACAAGCTGAAGTAGTTTCTAGAACAACACTGCGATTTGATAATTTGTTGGTTAATAATTCAATGGTACCATCACACCTGCATTACAGGTAATTTTCAGTGGGTTTGGAATCAGTTTTATCGTAACGCCCATGTCCTTTCGTTTTCCTCCAGGTTCTCTTTGACCATGTCGGCTTTCTTAAGAAATACGACTCTCCCCAGGATATTCTTAAGGAGTTCTTTGAACTCCGGCTCCGATATTACAATTTGAGGAAGGAATGGCTTATTGGGATGCTGGGTGCTGAGTCTGCAAAGCTGAGCAACCAGGCTCGCTTCATCCTGGAGAAAATAGATGGCAAAATTGTGATCGGTATGTTGTTTTTGGTGACTGCGATTGTAACTGGGAGAACTGGGTGATTCTTGAGCTCTGTCAGCACCCCCTCAGTCCCAGGCTGGCTTTTACAAAGCACACCAGAGCTTATCTCTGCTCCAGTGACATCTAAGAGGAAAATGCTTCACAGAGTATCCTTGGGCTGTGTATTGTATACATAATAATGACAATGGGATACTTATGCAGCTTTCCTGCACTGCGTTTGAGAATTTTTTGTGAGAATTTTTTTAGTAGTTTAGCGAGAATTCCTATTTATTTCTGACTGGGTAGGAGTGAGAGTTAATCATTTGTGGGGTTAGAAAGCAGCAGTGTTTGCTGTTAAATGCATTCTTAAGAATCTCTATCTCTCCCCATTATCTTTGTGAACCTCTGCAAAAATATTCCAGATCACGTTCTCAGTGGACTGGGGGTTCAAACTTAGATGATACTCAAGTAGCAGCATCTGAGAATCATGAGCTAGAAAAAGAAGCAGATCTTTGTTCCCAACATACACATTTTTCAATCAACTTTTCCCCCTCGGTGTAAAAGACGGGCTGTGTTCCGCTGCCTTCACGGAGGATGCGGCCAGACGTGTCATAAGATGCTTTGTGGTTTGTGTCTGAAGGCAGCCCAGTAATCCCAGCAGCCTGAGTCTGTCTGACTGAACTCGGGAAGAGAAATAATTCCCCTGAAATGCATTTTCTTGGGTTTTTGTAATAAGTAGTTCCAAGGCTGCCAGAGCTGGTTTCATTTGTATTTGTGCCTCATGGTTGATGGCTTCTGATAGCTTAAAAAGGAGCAAATTCTAGCTGAAGCATTTCCAGTGGTTGAGCACTTAGAGCATAAATTTCCCGGGTGATGTCTAATGAGGTGCAAGCTATACCAAGCTATCAAGGGTTTTTTTTCTTCACCTGCCTGTCATCATGAAACCTGTTTTATACCATCATACTTTTTCCCAAAAAGAGTAGGGGAAATGCATGTATGGAAACAAAGTAAAATATTAACAGTGTTTTGGCAGGTACAGGAGCAATGCTGCCCTGACAAATCACCTGCTAAATAGGAGCTTTTCAGGTGTTGTTCAGGCTCTTCCACATGTCCCCGCTGTGATGGGGAAAGGCTGGTTTGGAGCTCTGTAGGATGCTGGGCTGCTACAACCACAGGATCCAAAAAATCAAGCTCATCTGTCACTGCTAACAGCGACTGGCAGTGAGCACTGAGTGACAATCCTGAAATGTCTGTTTGCAGAAAACAAACCCAAGAAAGAGCTGATTCAAGTTCTTATCCAGAGGGGGTACGAGTCTGATCCAGTGAAGGCTTGGAAGGAGGCTCAAAACAAGGTAATGCCTCAGCCATCCTCTGAATACGCCCAAAGTGGCCCCAAGCTCTGAGGCTTCATAATCCTTAGAGAGGCCCAAATTGCTTTTCAATTTGCAGGATTCAAGAGCTTCTGTGTTTGATCAGTAGCCCTACCCTTGTGTGTCATGGTTTTTTGTTGACAACATTTGTTTCAAATCCACGTTTAGGATGAAGAGGAGGAGGAGGAGGAGGAGAGTGACAAAGAATCAGCTGCAGCCTCTGGCCCAGACTTCAACTACCTGCTGAACATGCCCCTGTGGTATCTGACCAAGGAGAAGAAAGATGAGCTCTGCAAGCAGAGGGATAACAAAGTATGTGCCTTCCTTTCCTTATAAAAGCATTATACTTATATATATATTATGTCTTATATCATTTATTTTTGGATGGTGGATTGAAATGTGTGACTTATGATTTTCATCTGTGATTCCCTTTAGGAAAAAGAGCTGGAAAACCTTAAGCGCAAGAGTCCCTCTGACCTGTGGAAGGAAGACCTTGCTGCCTTCGTTGAAGAACTCGATGTATGTCAATGCTCAATGCAGATGATCAACTCCTTCATCCACCAGCCCTTTACTGACTTTTGTATTTTTTGGTGTTATTTTATGCTCCACTCTGCAGGTAGTGGAGGCCAAGCAAGCACAGGATGAGAGTGCAGGGATTGGTGGCAAACCTTTGAAGATGAAAGGAGGGAAAGCGAAGGTGAAGAAGGCCCAGCTGCCAGAAGTAATGCCATCCCCTCATGGCATCAGGGTTGTTCCTCGGATCACTGCTGAGATGAAGGCAGAGGCAGAGAAGAAAACTAAAAAGAAAGTAAAGGTAAAAAGGAGCATTCCAAATGTTCAATCTTTCTTTAGATCCTCTTCAATACAGTCGTAAAGAAATGTGAGTCCTTGTTAGCTGGACTTGTCCTGTTGAAGCAGTTCTTCAGGGAGAGGGACAGGACCTTGGGATTTGGGAGGCGCTGGGAATGGGGCTGTCTCAGCCTGAAGGAGAACAGACTGACTTAATGTGTCAGAAGATGGCTTAGAGGGAAATTTTTGGCACATTGCAGTGCCAGGGATGGGCTGGTAGCTCAGAAAAGGGGGCAGATGCAAGTAAGGTTGTTCCAGGTGTCTTGGGAATTTGATAAACCCTCTAGCAGGCAGGAAGCACAGCCAGTACATTCCCTTCTCCAGAACAGCTTTTGCATTCCCAGCAATGCTTTCAGCCACTTAATGCCATCATTGTTCTCCATATCAAGGAGATAAAAAAGATTGAATTCTTTTTATAGGACTAGTTGAAATTGTGCCATTCAGCTATTTCCAGCAGAGAGAACTAACCCATCCCCTCACCTGTTTGGCCCTGGAAACCACACAGGTCACTCCTTTCCTCCACATGCTTCCACCCAACAGTTTTTCCAAATAACTCTCACTTTTGTTTTTATCCCACCCTGTCCAGTCTGCATCCCCACCCCCCTGAGAGCCAGCACACAGCAGCGGGACCAGAGTACTCAGGAGTGGGGCCAGAGTTCCTGTTTTCGTTCATGTTGGGTTTTGCCTTTGAGGTCACCTGATTTGGGGGCAGATCCTGTCCAATTTACAGATCCTGTCTGTAATCAATTCTACACACAGTTTGTTTCACAGGCTCGGGTTTCTTGTACCACTAACTTTTACATGTCTAAAATAAGCAGCTCCTTCCTCCATTACCCGGTGTGCCTCTTCTCCATGAGCTGACTCACTGTTTGCTATCTGCTTGCATCTGCAGAATGAAAAAACTGAATTTGATGAGAATCAGGATGAAAACATATCCGGAGAGAAGGAGACTGCAAGCCTGAAGCAGAGATTAGTGCAGAAGCTGAAGACTGAGCGAGGTAAATGCTTTGATGTTATTCCCTCCATGGGAAAGGGAGGGGAAAGATTGTCAATTTGGTTATCTGACCTCTTCCTGAAGGTGGTGAGCAACACCTAGGATCAGTAGTTTTGGAAAAACTAGGTGAGAAAATGATCCTGGAATAACAGTCAAGTGCAATAGATTCCTATTTCTCTTTGTTTAAACCCGAATCCTCTGAGTTCATTGTCTTTCTAAGCTGAGCTTGAACTGCTGAGCCTGAAGTACACATGGAAGTCTGTTGGTTCATCCCACCTCCCAATGTTTTTCAGGAGCTAAGAGACAGGCCACTCTACCTTTCAAGCCATTAAAGAAAGCCAAGAAACGAAACCCTTGGTCTGACTCAGAGTCTAATTCAGAGTCTGATTTTGAAGCACCTCCTCAAAGAGAGCGAGTGGTTCGCCAGGCAGCAGGTGAGTGAGGACACCAATGCAGGAGAGCAGTGGTCTTCCTTGTGGAGGAGAAAATGGAACAGACTACTTAGGGAGCTCCCAGAGCTTCAGATCACATTTAGAAATCTTCTTTAAAAGGCTTCTTTATTTACTGTCTGAAACCATTAAATATTTCTACCATTTGTGTACATTTTCAAGGAAAAGCAGAAATGGGCAACTAGAGAAATATGGTTATTGGGTTTAATTACACAACTGTCTTGGCAAGTTAAATGTGTTGTGGGTGAGGTTGGAAGACTCCAAATGACAGAACACACTTCTCATTTGGAGTCTTCTCCCTGGCAGTCTTAGCATCTGCTTGTTTTGATTCAGGTCTTTATTTTTTAATAACTGCAACTAAAATATTGAAAAAGAAACTGAGCTGCATATTGCCAAATGTGTAAAATAACACATCTGTGTCCTTCCATCAGCCAAAGTCAAGCCCATGGTCATTTCAGACTCAAATCAATCCAGCTCAGATGAGGAGTCTGAATTCCAGGGTGACAGTGAAAGCAACTCTGAATCGGACACAAACTCCAAGAAAAAGCCTCCTCCCAAGCCCAGACCTGCTCCCAAGTGAGTATTTTTCCATAATCATTGGAAATTAGTTGTGCTTAATGCTACACAGAAATTAAAAGCGCTTTTTTTTTAAATGCGCCTATATAGTGCACAATAAACTGACTTAAAAACTTGGGATTTTGTTTTCCAGGGAAACCACTGAAAAAGCAGCAAAAGCTCCCAAGGAAAAGGCAGTGCCAAGTGCTGTCCCCGGTGAGTGTGAGACCTCTAAACCATGTGGATTGTCCTAAAATCCTTCAGCAGTGCCCAGGGAAGAGCAGAGGGGATAACTTGGCTGTTTCAGGCTGACTTTCTGCTTTCTTTATCCAGTTCCAGTCGAAGATGTCCCTGAGGACAAGGTGAGCCAGGCTCCCGCAGCTCCATCCGTCCCGGTGCCGAGCACCAAGGCCGTGCCCAAAAAACCTGCTGCAGCCAAGAAAGCTGGAGCCACCAAGGGTAAGGGCAGCTCAGCCACATCAGTTTTAGAGAACAATTCGAATTCCTGTGGGAAACGGTCCGAATGATTTCACTTGGCGTTCCAGGGCCTGGGCAACTGGAGTTTGCATTTCAGCAAAGATCCGTATTTTGTGGCAGAGGTTCTCTAGTTGTCATGTTTGAGGTCTGTTTCCAAACATATCATGTTCTAGTTCATATTGGACATGCTTGGAGGGAGGGAATTTTAGTTTGGGAACAGGAAAAGTGAATGCTTCCTACAGCGCTATGTAATACTTGGCAGGGATAATCCGAGTGGAATTTGTGTCTTGAAGTCAATGTCCTACTTCGTGTCTTTTTGGGAAGAAAGCTGCCTTGGAGCAGGCAAGCTTTTCGGGGTAGTTTGATCTATTCAGTGCTGGATCCACCTCATCCCTCTCCAGCATTTGATTTGGGGCTTTTTAAACTCAACTGCCTGACTTTGACACTGTTTTGCATATTCCAAATGGAATCAGCTCGGTGTTGATCCCAGCAGGAAAATAGTGTTACTTCCACTCCTAAATTGGGAAGGCCTGTTATCACTCAGAAATGGCCTGAAATGAGCTGAACTGGAAGTTGTGCTTCAAGATGCTTTTTTAAAAAGTGAAACTATAGGTAAGAAGGAACGAGTGAGTGTTTGGGAAATTCCTTCCTCTCTGTGCAGGAGTTTGAAGGTTTGAATATGGGTTACAGAGCCGTGAGAAATCGGGACTTTTCAATCTGAAATAGTCTGTAAATTGCTTTGGGGATGCTTTAATTTGATCCTCTAAATGTAGCGGAACTGAGCAGATAAACAACCTCATTCCTCACCATCTGTGGAAGAGGGATCTTTCGAGAAAACCCTGCTTCAAAAGGAGACGACCTGTACGCTGACCCCGCGGCAGCACAGAGCCTGTTTGTGTTGGAAGTAATTCCCAAACTGGGAACGAGAGAGGAGCGAAACAGGGGTTTAACACCATGTTCTGTTCCAGACAACCAGCCCTCCATCATGGATATCCTGGCCAAGAAAAAGGCTGCACCCAAACCCAAGCCAGCAGCAAAGGAGGGACCCCTGCACGGCGAGGGTGACGCCAAGGGGAGGAAGGTTATGAAGAGGCAGCCAAGCTCTTTGGATTCGGATTCCGATTCGGATTTCGGCTCAAGGCCTGCCAAATCTGTTGCATCAAAGGTTTGTGCAATGCTGTCGGCACTGCGGGAACAGCGGAGCATGGGGTCGGTTCTTCCAGCAGGAAAAGCTGGTGGAGCTCAAACCTCTACCTGGGTGTGGGGAATGGGGAAAAGGGGGGTCACAGAATCATGGAATATTCTGAGCTGGAAGGGGACCCACAGAGATCATCAAATCCAGCTGCTGGCCCTGCACAAGACAATCCCAACAATCCCACCCTGTGCATCCCTGAGAGCATTGTCCAAATGGCCCTGGAGCTCTGGCAGCCTTGGGGCCATGCCCATTCCCTGGGGAGCCTGGGCAGTGCCCAGCACCCTCTGGGATAAGAACCTTTCCCTCAAAAGGGTCTGACACCTCGGATCCTTGGTCTGCTCCCACCACCTCAAACACTCACCATACCCATGGCACAGTGGGCATGTGAATCTTGTGTTCCCTGTGGAGGCTCAGATCCATGACTCCTTTCCTGCTTTCTCTCCAGAAATCCAAGCTAAAGGACACCACCTTCACTGTTGACCTTGGTGCCGAGAGCCCTGTAGCTCAGCCCCGTGCCAGGCCTGGCCGCCTCAAAAAACCTGTCCAGTACCTGGAGTCCTCTGAGGATGATCTATTTTGAGTTTTTAGGAAAGTTTTAAACTCTAGGTCCACAACAAACCTTCAGCAGAGCTCCCACCAAAGACCATCTCAGCCTAGGAAATCTTCACTGAACATAAGCTGCTCCAAAAAGGTTTGTTACAGGTGAACACAGCTCTTTTTTTTTTCACTTTTTTAAAGAAGTTAGATTTGTTTAAATAGGAACATCCCCTTTTTGGTGAACACTGGAGCCATGTACCCAGTGAGTGCTGCCGCACTTCCCTCTTCCCCATTATTTGACACTTCGTGGTCATTTTAGTGTTAAAGTTGACTTTAGAACATGCCAAATCCTTTAAAATTTATACATCACTCTTGAAATATCTTAAAGTACTAAAATATGTGAACTTTTAATTCCACCACCCAACACAGGTGAGCTGGGGCCATTCTTCCAGCACTATTCCATCACTATGTAAATATTTTCTGTGTTTTTTCTTTGTGTCTTGAGTTTGTCCTTTTTAATATTTGTCTAATAAAAGTGGGTTTACTTATTTTCTTCACTGAATTTGTGTGTTTCTAAGGACATAACCACTGCAGAGCTTGTACTAAGCCCTCCCTCTGTCAGAGCAGAGGGCTTGGCACAAGCACTGGGGGTGTTGGGCTGGTTGGCCACTTCCCCACTGGCTGTGGCCACTGTGGCTCCACAGCCGAATTCCTGTGAACACCCCTGTGGTCCTCAGCATGGGGGGAGCTGCTTGCCCAGAGAAGCTGTGGCTGCCCCATCCCTGGAAGTGCCCAAGGCCAGGTTGGAGCACCATGGGCTAGTGGAAGGTGTCCCTGCCCATGGCAGGGGATGGGACTGGATGAGCTTTAAGGTCCCTTCCCATCCAAACCATTCCATGAAACTCCAGGGCCCCCCATGCTATCTGTGCTTTGCTGGAACCCAGTCAAGTGTGGAAAGCACTGTCAGATTTTCCACTGGCTCTGGAGAGCGTCTCCAGCGCGTCCCCTCCGAGGGCCGAGCTATTTACAGCTCCTCTTGCTGCAGAACATGACCCATGACAGAGCCACGGGTGGGTTGTGCGGCTGCTCTTAGAACCTGGCATCACCCAAATGTGGATGTAGAGCTCTGGGAACACAGAGTGGACCACAGTGTCCATACCAGGAGTTTTCCTGTCCCAAAATCTTGGATGGGGTGCTAGGGATGCTGCTGGATGGGAGCTGAGCTGTGGGGCATCAGGCACCAACCTACCCTGGGCATTGCACGTCCCCAAGGGGTGAGGGGGGTCTGAGAGTGACCCGTGTTGTCCGGGGCTCTGCTCCCATTACTGAAAAGGGGATTTGAGGCACCAGCAAAGGCCATCAGCGCTGGGCAAGGGCTGGCAGGAGCCCTGGCTGTGCCGCAGGGAATTTTGCAGGGATCAGTCCACACGTGCCAGTGCTAGGGACAACCTGGGAAGATCCAAGGGACCCCCAACAGCCCTGGCACAGCATCCTGGGGCAGGGAGGGCCCGTGCCAGCCATGAGCATCCCCCAGGCACTGCAGGGCTGCAGCTGTGGCAGCAGGGCTGGGTGTACCCAGGCTCTGATGGGTCAGGGGGGTGATACCAGCACAGGGAGGGGCTTTTGGGGGGCCAAATGCTGTGGCTTGGGGATGCTGAGGCCCTGTGGATTTGGGAAGGGCAAAGTTTTGGGGCATTTCTGCACTGGGGGAGCCACCGCATCTCTGCCAACCTGTGCCCTGGGCAGCTCCTGGCCCTGGGCAGGGGCAGCGTTTGTTCTTGAGCCCCACCGGCAGTGCTGAGCCCTTCCCTCCCTCCAGGCGCCCCTGCGGGTGCTCTGTCCCTTTAAAAGGACTCCAGGCGTGGCTGTGGGACCATTATCCCATCCCAGCTGGACAAGGGACTGGACAGTCCTGGACAGTCCTGGACAGCCGGTGCCAGCAGCGCTGCCACACCGTGGATCGCAGCCTCCGCAGGTATGGGGGCTGTTGTGGGGGACTCCAGGGATCTGTGGTGTGGGACAAGGGATGGGGAATCTGCTGGTCCTGCCCCTTTGGTATCCTCGGATCCATCCCTGGGGGAACGAATACTGGGCACAGCGGGTGCCTGGGGACACTCCTGACAGGGTTGAGCTGGGCTGGCACCGCCTGGGCACCTTTCCGTGAGCGGGGACGCCGTGGTGTGTTTGGGAATGGCGGGGGGATGGAGAGCTGGAGGGGCCGTGCTGCCGCCGGGGTCCGACCTCGCGGGCACTGCGTCCCCGCAGCGCTGACCCCGCTCCCGCAGCGCGGCCATGGGCGAGTGGGGCTTCCTGAGCTCGCTGCTGGACGCCGTGCAGGAGCACTCGCCCATGGTGGGCCGGTTCTGGCTGGTGGTGATGCTCCTCTTCCGCATCCTGGTCCTGGCCACCGTGGGCAGCGACGTCTTCGAGGACGAGCAGGAGGAGTTCGTGTGTAACACGCAGCAGCCGGGCTGCAAACCCGTTTGCTACGACGCCGCCTTCCCCATCTCCCACTATCGCTTCCTCGTCTTCCACGTCGTTGTGCTCTCGGCACCCGCCGCTCTTTTCGTCATCTTCGCCGTGCACCAGGCAGCCAAGCCGGGGCGCGGGGGGGCCCCGGGCCAGCGGGCCCGACGTCTCCAGCCCTTCTACGTGGGCAGCGTGGTGGCCCGGATCGCCGCCGAGCTGGGCTTCCTGCTGGGCCAGGCGCTGCTCTACGGCTTCAGGGTGCAGCCGCTCTTCGTGTGCCGCCGCCGCCCCTGCCCGCACCGCGTCGACTGCTTCGTCTCTCGCCCCACCGAGAAAACCGTCTTCATCCACTTCTACTTCGTGGTGGGGCTGGTCTCGGCGCTGCTCAGCCTGGCCGAGCTCGCCCACCTCCTGCGCAAGGGTCCCCCGGCCCGGCCCGGCTGCTGCCACCGGCCGCAGGAGAGGGGCCCGGCGCCCGGGCAGCCGGCGGGGGCTGCGGAGGGGCCCTGTGGTCCCCACCCTCGGGGGGACCTCACCGTGTGACCGGGCCTCGGCTGCCGCTGCTGGCATGAGCTGTGGCCGGTCTCAGCCCGGCGAGAACTGCGGCTCTCTCTGCCAGAGGGGTCTCGGCCCTCGCCATGCGAGGGAAGCTGGGCTGTGCCGGGCTGGGCTGTGCCCCGCTGCCCCCGGTGCCCCCGGTTCCTGTTGTGGGTGGCGGATGGGCCTCACCCGGCAGCTGCTGGAAAAAAAATAAGGACAAAAAGAAAACAAACAGATCCCATCCCCACACGGTGGCAGGAACACCTCTGACCACCCGGTATCCCCCAGCCTGGCACAGGGGGCAGGGCTGCCCCCAGACTGTGCTGGGAGTGTCACAAATGCATCAGTGCTGGCCCCCAGCGTAGGGGGATATATGACTGTGGCCTCAGAACTGGGAAGGTCGGGGCTTTGGGGTGCTGGGGGGACCCCAAAGGGTTCTGTCCCAGCCTTTGGGGATGACCAGAAGCAGGGACAGCAATGGGAGGGGTCCTGGGCTGCCCTCCTGCAGCAAAGAACACCCACCCTCCACAAAGACTTGGGGTGCCACAGACTGACCACCTCCCCGTAGCCCCACAAGAATAACGAGCCAGGCACTAGAAT
>VZTX01009881.1:0-52179 GCA_013400915.1 Pardalotus punctatus
TATCATAACATCACCCCATGACAAGTAACAAGATCTCCACAGTTTAATTTTGTATTATGAGAAAAACTGCCGCCCTTTTTTCTTTTTAACCTGCCCACCTGATGATTTCATTTGGTTCTTCCTGTGTTTTGTACCATGAGAGTTTAGTAATTGTTTCCTCTTCTCTTTCTCTCAGAGGCTTATGATTTTATAGATATTTTTCCCATTTTCTTTTAGTTGTCATTTTTACAAGCTGAAGAGTCCATATTTATTTAGTCGTTCCTCAATATATAAGCTGTTCCATACCTTTGATCATCTCTACAGCATTTCTTTGTATTTTTTCCAGTTCTACTGTATGTTTTTTGAGAAGGGAAGTGGGGCAGGGGTTAGAACCATCCTCAATATGCAAGAGATGCAGCTTTGGTTTATGTAGTAGTATGGTAGTGTTTGTGGGTTTGTTCTCTATGCCTTTCCCCATAATTCCTCACACTGAATTTGCTTTTTGAGAGAATTTACACAATGTTTTCATGGAAAAAATCTATTATAGTTATACTTGTAAAGTTTCCTTCCTGAATAGAAATAACTAGTTCATAGTTCATCACTGCATAAAACTAGAATTGTGTTTCCCTTTGAACATGACTTCAGAGTCATTAAAATGGGTGTCATCTACCAATTTAACTTCTGGGTATTCATTATCGTTATTAATGTGGTTTTTCCCACTTCTCAGTCACTTTCAGTTTTTCACCAGAAGGAAGATGTGCTTTTAATTTTACTCTTTTTTTCTGCAGATCACTTATAACATTTTGAAAAGTAGAGACCATAGCAGAGATTCTTGTGGGACCCCAGTGGTAATCTCCTTCCATTTTGGTAACTGCCCATTTCTTCTAGCTCTGATTTCGTGTGTTTTAACTTGTTAGGAAATCCATGAGAAGTTACCCCATACATCCTATGTTGGCTTATTTTATTTAGACGCATTTAAATTGAATTTAACCTGATTTTCTCAACTGAGAAATGCTGGTGTGAAAAAGTAGTTCTAGGCAAATAGATATGTACAGCTGTTTTTTAGTTCAGAACAGAGGTATTGAAGATCATATTCTTCCAGAAGTTCCAATGAGCAATGAATGAGGCTGTTTACTGAACACTAACATGACTTTGATGGAGCTCCTGAATGCTCTTCAGCTTTGTATCTGGTGCAGTTGATGTTTGTTTCAAGAGGCTGGTCTGTAGTAATTCCCAGATATCTCCAAAAGGCTTTGTCCCAGTCTCAGCACAGTCCTTTGTGTTTTCACCTGTAAGTATGACCTGGCTTTACTGGAAGGATAACATAGTCCAGCTGCTTCACACAAGGGGAAAAGTCCAATGAGCTTCAGCATCAGAATGGGTGATGGAGTCTATATCTATGCAGTGGAAAGAGCAGATACAACCCTTGGGATGAGAGTTGAGTCCAGGTGATGGCAACCTGATCTTAACCCATAGGGGGAGCTGGTGGGATTGGGGAGGAAACAGCTGGAGATCATTTCAAAGAGTTTGTGTTCCTTGTCCTTTCTTCCTTTTAAGTTATGCTTTTTGTGGCATCCTGTGCATAGTAGGGGACAGTGCCGGGAGGCCAGCACCACACACACATCCATGGATGCAGAGCTGAGCAACTGCAGGTAAAACCACAGCAACAGAGAGAGGATCATGACTTCATTGCTGGGACAGAAGAGGGGAGGCAGGAGGGGAGGCAGGTTCAGAAGAAGGAAGAAGCTCTCCCAAGGTTAACCACAAAGCCAGATTTGGACCTTGAGTTTCAAGGTCTGAATAGTGTGAGCAACATCACAGTTGTCACTTTTCCAAGCACTGAAGAAAGGAAAAGAACTGAAAGACTGAGAATCCTGTAGCAAAAAGTAGCAGGGAGTCATTTATCCAGTGTTGCGCTGGAGTACAATGGAAGCAAAGGAATGAGGAAGCACAGGTGGGATCCCTTGAACAAAGAAGCCTTGAGAAAGCTGCCTGCAGCCAAAGGCCCATAAGAGCAAAAGTAGTAGTAGTGCTCCAAGCAGGGGGAGGCCCAGAGGATACAAGGTGAAGGTGCTGCTGAACTCCTTTTCTGCCGGGTTATGATACTCTTCTGATGCTGAGGAGCTGAGTATAGAAAGTGACCATTTAGTGTTTGGAGTCCTTGTCCTCAGTTTGCTTTGAAAGGTATGCATTAGGTTATTTTTGAGGGAGAGTAAATATGGCTGGCAGTGGTCTCTGGTCTTGTTTAAAACATCCTTCTGAATATTTTAAGGGTTTGCAATGATGACAAAGCTTTTGGGGGAAGGAGCGACACAGTCAAGGGAAGTTGTGATATGTGTAAAGAATCTAGGTTGTAAGTTTTGATAGGATCCTGAAGCAAAGAAATTGCAATTAACTCCCTAGCCAAAACCACGACCTGCACTCCAAATCATGGCATGAAAAACACCAGTTATCCTGTACGTCCCAGTTACATATGACGTGGATAGGAAATATAAGGGAAGTCTGCCCTGGAAATCCAGAGGAAATATTTGGAAGGAGTGGCTAAGAGAAACATGACAGAGGTCAACAGACACTTGGGAAGCCCAGGCATTGAGGCTTGAAGGTTATATTAGTCAGAATGTCAGGATTCGGTGGGTCGTATGGCATCTGTCTTGTGAGCACAGAATGTGTGAATTGCTGGGCTATTGTAGCCTCTTCAGGACACCTCATGGTCCTGTCAGTCTGCCACCTGCTCTCTGCAAAGCCCCTCGGCCTTGTGTAGAAGTGTGTTGGTGCTGCCTTCTCACTAAGGCTTACAAACTTCAAAGCAAGCCTATGAGCTTCTGTTGGTACTTATGTTGCAGGCCACAGCTGAAGTCCTACCATGTAAGCCTGGGTTGTAAGAGCTCCTGTGACTTTGCAGGAGGACTTTTGTCCTCTGGGAAAGGCTTGCATTGCTCTGATGATGAAAGAAATGAGTCTATCTCACTCCCCCCAGGTATTTTGGCTTGTAACTGTATGGAATCAATGTGTATCTTAGTTACAACCTCACCCAACCAGTCCTTTATCCTCTCTGAATATTGTACTGCGTGTCTGTTTCTGTTCCATTCTCACTGCAACATGTATGTGCTTAGTATAAGCCTTATGTTACTGTATTAAAGTCTCTACAAATCCAAATAAATAATTATCTCATTAGTGATGGAAATCTGTTTTTTTCCTGCTGCTATTCTGCCTGTCTTCAATGCTAATCAGCCACAGAAATGTTCCAGTTCAGATTTTTTATCCTCTTTTCCTTTTTTTCTCCTCAAGAGAATGTCTAGTAATATAGTCCCAGCCTGGAATTCAAGAAAGTGGTTAACAGGACAGCAGTTGGCACATAGCACTTCTTGCAGGTGTTGTGCTTGCTGAACCCACTTAATGCAAATTCATAGCTGGCTAAATATTAAGGGATTTTTTGGAATCAGCAGTGCCTCATAGGCAGGGGTCCTTACATACAGAGTGGTGAAACTATGATGGCTCTTCTTTCCTTAGGGTTCCAGAGAATCATCATTTTGCCTTGGAAGGAGAGATGGGGAGCGGTGTCTACAATAAGGTGACGTGGGGTCCTCTGGCACCTCCCAACTATCAGCTTCAGTTTGCTGTGCAGCAACTTCAGCAGCAGAAACTTCAGTCACGACAGCTGTTGGAGCAAAACCAAGCACGGCAACAGGTAACTAAGAAAAAATCCTGCCTGGGATGTAGCAGTGCTGACTGAGTTTAGATGTGCAGCACAATCCTAGAGACAGTACATACGGCACAGATTTTGTGAAGGAAGTAGCTCTAAAAGTGGGTTTCAACAAAACTAATATTAACCGCTGTGACTTTGGTAGCATTTTGATGCTGTGGTTCCCAATAGCTTCTTCCATTGCACTGACATCTTAAGATGATGCTGACAGAATCATCTTAAGATGACGTCTTAAGATGATGCTCGTAAGAGCTGGAGGAAATATGAAAAAGGGCTTGTATTATTGATGTTCTGGATGACACCTAGATGCCAAAGATGGACCACTGTGTATGGAACAGCATTTCCATCCTGCCTGGGGAATCTTTCAAGATTACAATGACTTAATTGATACACTTGTTACCTTACTTCATTATTATGGAGAGAGATATGTATTTTGAGTGATGTCCAAAAGGCTTCCCTGCTAAAAGGAAGGAAGCCTTTGGGTGAACAAACCTTCACTCAAAAGATCTTTGTCTCCATTAGCATAGAGTTGTTTGTTAGCAGTCTGGCATGACTGTACTCCCATGAACAGACCTAACACATGGAGGTCTGAACACCCACTCTCCCTCCTGTGATGAGGATGAGTCATTAGTCAGGGTTCTTGAGAATAGGTTGTAGGCAAATTGCCCTCATCCTTTTCTGGGAGCATCTTGAAGGAGAGGTCCTTCTGTTTTCGCTCCTTGCACTCCTTCTTTCCAGGCCCTTACTTAGCCACGTAGTTTCTGTCCTCAACTTCTCTCACCTACAGTCTTCTTGCTCTCACTCCACGCAGGAGGTCTTCTTTTCATCTCTGTCCATGGGGCTCTGGGTGGGCAGTTGTGGCTGCTCATGAGCTCAGGAAAGGGCCATAAACTGGCTTGTGCCGTTGAAGAGGCTGGAGCTGGCCATGGGGCCTGGCTGAGCCCTCTTCTAATTGCTGACATTGAGCTGATGTTATTCTTGGCCTGGGGCAGAGCCATTACTCAGGAGTTTCTGTTAAAATGATTCTTTGTTAAACCTCCTCTCACCCCCACAATGTCCCCCCTCCTTTCTCTCCCTCCCTTCTCCTTCTGAGCCAAGCATTTTGAAGTTGCTGTATTGAGGCTATTGCCATGCTGCAGGGCTCAGGCTGCACTGAATTTTCTGTTAATGAAGAAGGATACTTGCTGAACATGGGGGCCTTCAGACTTTCTGTCATGAATAAAACGTCATCTTAACAAAATGATTGTCTCTTGGACACTTCTGTCCAAGACATTATGTGGAGCCTGCCATCCCTCCTCTTCCAATCACAGTTGCATTGATCCTCTGATTCCCCTGCCAGTCACAGCACTAGCCTTGTCCTCCCCTGCACCCCCTCTAGCTTTCTGTCACTGACCTCTTCCTTCTGCTAGTTAGCTTCTCAGAGTTCAATCCTTTAACTTGGCCTTTCTAAGAACTGCTTTCTCTTTTCTGCTGTTTATGCATTATCTGCCCTACATCTTCCCACCCACACTGCTTTGTCTTCTGCACCACCTTTCATGCTGACCCTCATTTGTCGTCCCCTTTTAGCTAGAGTTCATGTAGCATATCCTAGCCTGCATGGCTTTACCACATTTCCTTGTCAGTGTCACTTATGCTACCCATCTCCCATTGCCTACTGTTTCTTTTCTGTTCTTTCCCATGTATTGAGATCTGCTCCATCCTTTGTTGTCTTGCCTGCTACGTTCAAATTTGTCATTGTCCTCCCAGCAGAATAAATACATCCCCCAGGATTGAAGGCCTATCACTTGAAAGAGTGTCATCATCTCTCTGCTTCGGGGAATGCATGCAGGATATCTCCAAGATTGTTTCATCTGATTGTTCAAGTTCTTGTTATGGTTAGAAGGTAGACTAGCCATTTGTCAGTATCTGAAGTACATCTTAATTAATATATCTTGAGGCACACCCTGAGTGTGGCGTGACCATGTCGTGACTAGATGGCAGTCTTTCCTTCTGGCTCTGGCAAAGGGACTAGTTATATGTATGACTATATATATGTGATCAAGTAACAGAAGCACTGTGATTAATAACACAGGCAAATGCTTCTCCTGTACATTAACCAATTCAGTATGTTGGAGATGAGGTGGATGCACTGGAAAGCATGGGCTTTTCTAGTCAAGTATTTGTGTAATAAGAATCCCTCCATCTACCATGCAGTTGATCTATCTTATCATGTGTGTTAACATGAAGGCTTATTGTGTCCTTCTTTGTTGCAGCACCCACTCTTGGTTGAGCACTTTCCAGACTCTTAAGAATGATGATGATTTCTCCAGGCATTTAACAATTTTGCAGAACAGCAAATACTGTGTGGGTGGAGGAAGAGGAATAATAATGAATAGTTTTCACTCATTGTGTGCAGAAGTTAGTTCACACAGTGTAGTACAGTAGAAATAGACCTTTGATGTCAGAATAGGTACTTCACTACCTGGACAAAAAGAAAAACATCAAACTGACAGGATGAGAATCTAACAAACAAATAGGTGGAGTGATATGAGCCAGGGACAGAGACAGTACAGACCTTGAGAAAAGAGAACAAAAATCAAAAGGGGAAGAGTTTGAAAGTAGAGGCAAGAGGCTTGAATTTGATATCAGTAAAATCGAGGAACCAGAATTACAAAATCAAACGAAAAGACAAGAAAAACAAGCTTATAGCAGTATTTTTACTGTTTAAGGGAGACTTCATGTGACATGTTACAACCTAGATGTTAGTATCACTGCTGCAACTATCAAGACAGTTAATATACCATCATTGTTTATTCTCTAATTGTTTCCTGTACTGGAAAGATGCCATTAGCTGTTAGGGAGGTTTCTTTTTTGTGTGGCTATGTTCTGTCTGCTTAGCCTAGCATCTACTGGGTTTAAAATTTTATGCCGAACATTTCACATGGGAAAAAAGCTAAATTAAAACAAAGAAAGTACAATTGTATGGTGGAATGATCCCTGTCAGTCCTGCTTACATCAAAAAGGCTCATGTTAAACAATACATGAATCATGTTAATGAGTTGTGTGGGCAGTTATGTGATCACATTTTCAATCACAAGTTTAAGTAAATTTTATGCTGTAGAACATTAGGCTAAGTTAATCTTACATAATTCTCCTCTCAGTCATTTAAAAACTGTATGTCCTCTGAAATATTCCTCATTTTATGAAATTCAGCATATTTTTTTCATTTAGTATTGGTGATTCTCTTCTGACATCTTTACCATTTATTTAGATCAGACTGGAAATGCTGAGTACTGTGAATAACATTCCTAGTATTACTAGAGCTATGTTATTCCTGCCTGAGGATACAGGGCCTCTTTGAATGCAGCCTTGAACATCATAAAACTGTTTTCTAAACTGTTCTATATGGAACTGCTGTCAGATTTGCAGTATCTCTTTTCCTTCAGTTTCTTGTTCATTCTTGTTTTGCATCTTTCTCCCTCAGATTGTTTTCCCACTAAATGTGCTAACTGCCATTTTTCCTATTTGAGTCTTGTGATACTGATGAGTCAAAGTCTCAGTCTAAGTAAAATAGAACAACCACTCTCAAGGCAGTAGTCTGAGCTGATTTATACCAGCTGAAATTTTGTCCCCATGTTTCTGATCCTGTCACTATTATTAGAATTATGGTAACGCCCAGATGTATTAACCATCTTTCCAATACAATGATACAGTCCAATCCTTGCCCCAGAGAGCTAGCGGTACCAGGAGAGAAATAAAGCAGAAGGCATCAAGTCAACTAAGTTTAGTACATTTTATTCTTGCTCTGAAGAATTTAACAAGGAGGACATGGTTCAGGACAGTCTGTGCATACCATGAGCTTACTCTTCTTTAGGACCCCAGGATACTTCTCTTAGTGCAGTTTAACAATATGGTAGTTAATAGTACATTTTGAGCCTGCTCTTTATTGCCACTTTGTGAATTTTCAATTCAACCAATTGTTGTATCCAAACTTATTTAACTGAATGCATTAGTATGTGTTCAAAAGAATTTCCACTGAACAATTTATATGACTGAAAAGGTCTTCCAACCCTATTAATTCACTGTATTTTTGCAGTGTTATCTGAAACACAATTGCTTTTCTAAAAGCGGTGGGTAGTATTTTGTTGGATTTGCTTTCTTTTCCTTTTTTTTTTTTGCCCAACTGAAATCCTCATTATTATTTATTGCTTATAAACATCTCAGTTTGCAGCGCCAGGGATTTGGAGCTAGCTGCACAGATCTTTATGCAGTACATGTGTGTGTGCATGTCTGTCAGTTCTCATGCACTGCTAAGTCTCATCTTTTTCAGACTTGCTGATCCAATTGAATGTGGATGACTATGGGATAGAAATCTCAAAGCTGTGTTTCATACAAATTTCATTAAAATCAAGAGCTATATATCTGGGAAGGGGATTCAACTACTGATCCCATTAAGAAAAGGCTGCAGCATGAGACCCCTCCTAATTAGACTGCACAAAATCAACACAAGAATGCCCAGACCCATGAAGGGAGGCATAATTTTGGGTATGCTTTATATTAGATACTGTAAGACAGATTCACAGGAAATGAGCTTCATTACCTCCTCTGGTCACACAATGAACATGTTTTTGCTTGCAACATTTGTTCCATTACTGTGCTAGGGATGGGTGTTATATACAGGGATGGTAAGTGCCAGGAACATTCTTTCTGTTTTTGATGATCATTAATATATCTGCTTTTCTTCAAAGTACTACAGTACCTCTCTGCTTTTAATCACTAACAGCCCAAGCTTAGCTGCTGCTGACTAATACTCTTAGATGGTCGTTGTCCTTACTGACAAGCTGTACACATTGAGATTTTTCAATTAAAAAGTACTCTTTTTCTTTTTGTACAGATAATACTTTGTGTATGGTGTTCATGTTGTAGATGTGGAAGCAAGGAGATACTGCTTCAGTCTGTGACTTAGGGAAAAGCACTTTGTCAGTGCTGACTTTCTTCATAGGCAAGACAGGGTTAGTACTGTCCCACCTCCCCAGAAAACTGTGCCCAAGAATTAACTCACTAACGCTTTATGGGAATTTTAGCTAAAACATCTTATAGCTTTTTTAGTATTTTTCAGATTTGTAGCCCTAGAGACTTGTTAGGGTAGCAGATGTCTCAACATCAAGTTAAATCTGCCAGCTTGGGAATTATAATTTTAAGTTTTTCACTTGAAACAGCAATGGTTGTAGGGTGCTACCTGCTTCAAGAGTGTATCTGTCAGGGTTTGTCTAGGCTTCTGTACTCCCTAGACCCTCAGAATCCTGAGTGGAGGTCTGTCTCCTATTTTTTGGATGTGCTGAAAACTCTTCCTTTGTGTGGTCAGGCTCTGCTCTCCCCGGCTGTCCTCTTTATTTGCACAGTAGCTTCTCCTGGTTTCCTGTCCTGTCCCCATGGAGTTCACAGCAGGGCAGTATACTTTGTAGCTGAATCCAGAAGCCATGGTCTGTGTCAGCTTCCAGTCTCCCCATCCTTGCCTGGAAGACAGCCAGAATCTCAGCACAGTGTGGAGACAAAAGCCTTTTTGGAAGTCTGTAACACCCAAGAAAAACATCTATGACCTTTCTTTAGGCAGGTTTCAACTCAGTTTTTGCTGATCAGGCTCTGTTAGAGCATCCATGCTTGCTGTTTCTTTAGAGTCACGGACCTCCTTGCCAGTGCATATTAACACAGGAAAGGGGTTATGACAGTATGCTTTATGGACTCCAGGATCTTAGTGATTTTAGTAGCAAGAAAAAGGACTTACAGGAAAAATGCATAATATCTAAAGAACTTAGAGGAAAGATGCATAGTATCATTTCACAGTGAAATGTCACTGCTGAATAAGAAGTGGATGCAGTGACTTGAGGGTCTCCATCCCAATCCTATGATGTGTCAGGTTCTAAGATGCAAGAGACTAAACCAAGTTCCATTTTAGTTTGTTTTTCTGGAGCAAGGTGGGGTGTGACTGCTATTTTCCAGACTTCTGCACTTGTACTAGCTTCTTAATTCAAAATGTGGAAGCTGCAATCAAAGTAGAGCTTCAGGGAAGGGAGAGGTTAAGAAGGATTGGGAGCTCAAGGGCATCTTGTCAGTGAGCTCTAGTTAGGAAACAGGCCTGTTTTGGCTCCTGCACTTCCTTTTCTCCCTAGAGCTCTGCCTGTCAGAAATGCCTTCCCACACACCACTACTCTGCCATTTGCCAGAGAATTGCGGGGGAGAGGGGCTTTTCCTGTCTGTGTGCTGAGACTCAGCCAGCTCTTGGACTGTGGTTTTCTCTGGAGCCTGGAGCCCACTCGCTGTGGCTTTGTGTATTTTCCACCAGAGGAGAAACTGAGGAAAAACTCAGTGAAGGGCACTGCTCCCAGGGTCACGCTGAGGGCTCAGCTCTTCCCCTCTTCTCCTGTCACTGACCTCTAGATGCTGAATTACAAGGTTATGGTATTGCCTCTGTACTGCGAATCTGACTGACTTCGAGGAAAGACAAAGCCCCACTCCCAGCAGGTTGCTCCTTTCTGAAAAGGGTTTAGCAGTCTGCAGAGCTCCCATAAGGGAAACATTCTCCATTCCCTGCTTTGACAATCCACTGCTCAGTTCTCCAGTGTCTCATAGCATGCAGATCCTTTTGTTTCCTGTGTCAAATCTCCAACATGCTTACTCTCCCACATCCTATAGGAATAGAAATATTTTCTGTTCCCTGATATTACTGGGGATTTCCTTTTGGTCAGTGGTGGATTTAAAGTTCCTTTTTCAGAAGAAGTTACCCTAGAGCTTTTCTGTTATTACAAGCACCTACAGAGTTAGACCAAATAAGTGGTATTGTATCATCTTCCTCATAACCTTTTTCTTTCCTAGAATTGTGTCTCAATTCCACCTCCCACGTAAAGAACAATTTCACAAGATAAGGCAGAAAATCAATGTAATAAAAGCTTTACTTCTTTGTGGATGGAAGCCCACTGCAAAATTAGATTGAGGATTGGACCTCTCATTTTTTAATCCAAAATAGTGTAGTTCTGTGGCAGTTGTGAGGTTTTCTACCTTCCTAGAAGCTAGTCTTGGCTTCCAAGGCCATAAAATTCAGCTCTAAAAACTACTTTACTGACTTAACAACTGAACTCTTCTTTTTTTGTGTGAGAATTTCCCTGGAGCCCTGGGGTTGCCTTCACCAGGCAGATATTATCCCTCACAAAAATGTCACCCACCTCCATAAGCATTCTCGGCAATGTCCACAGAGGTAATCACCAGTTACTATGGGATTTTTTTTTTCTTTTTTTTTCTTTTTTTTTTCTTTTTTTACCCAGGCTGTCTTTGCCAACTACTCACAATCCAGCACCAGTCATATATCTATGCCAACTGGCTCTGATGCCCGCAAGACATCAAGTGCCACTTCTAGTATCCAGAAGGCAGCCAGTTTGCACAAAGTGGTGCCATCCCAGAGTACACCTCCTCAGCTGGTTCCAAAGCCTCCAACAAACCACAGACAGGCAGTGATCAGAAAGGCTACAGCCCAGAGGATTTCCAAGTAAGTTTTATCTGTTCCATCCATAATAGGGAGTTGGCACTGGTTCCGCTGAAGATGAATATTGGAGAAGAAACTGCATCTGACTCTGACAGATCATTTTGGCTGTGCTGTCCAGGATAAATCTCAGAAGAGCCTGAGGTGTATGTACCGAAATAAGTGTTGCACTATGTTGCAGTTGTGTTTCACAGGTGCATGGAATGTAACTGTAACATCATACAAACCTAAGGACATAGGAACTGTCAGATTGATCCCAGGGTGGGATTCAGTAGTGTAAATGCAGGTTGCTAGTGGCATTTTAGATGCCCAGCGTTATTCCACCTGACCTCCAACTGTTGTTCCAGATGAGTACAGTGAGGTCTTCTGTAGAATTTGTGCTGTATCTGTCAGTCTCATGCAGATGTCTCAAATAACTTGAGAGCAACAATTATGGTACCTCTATGTTTAGGCACTTGAGTCACTCCCTCTATCTAATCTTTGTTGGGAGCTAGAATCTGGTGGGTTAGAAGAAGGTGCCAAAAAAAAAAGCCAAAACAAAGCAACAAAGCAATCCAACACCCTTAGCAAGACAATCTGCCCTTGAGCCAAGTTTTCCCATAGATTTAACACACAATGTTGGATGTAGGCCTTCAAGCACAAGTGTTTATTTCATTTGAAATGTTTATATCGTGCTTGATGTAATGATAGCTTTTCTCATTAACTGTAGAAATCCTTCTTTTAACTTTTAGTAAGCTTTTAGTTATATAGCGCTTACTATTCTAATGTAAGTGGATGGATTTGACATGTGTTACCTTTAAAAACAAACAAAAATATTCATGAAATGTTGCTTACTGATTGTAAGTTTCTTTCCTTTCCATTTCTTGGTATGTCTTCTCTTTTGTGCATCATGAGAAAATGTAAGCAAGACTTACGGGTTTTCAACTTCCTCAATTCTCTGTTTATCTCCCCTTAAATGGCAGAACTGTTTTAGTCTAAATCCTTCATCAGGTTTTTCCTCATATGTCCTCAGACTTGTTTCATCCTGAAAAATCACTTTCATAACTTCCTCCCTTGTACTTACTCTAAAGCCAGAAGAGTCGTAAAGCTTTCAGAGCAAGCTCCTGTGAGGTTTCCTGATTCTGTTTTCACTTCCTGTTTAAAGAGAGAAGTTTTAGATTTAGATTACTAATGAAAGACACCTTATGAAGATGCAGTCAGTGCGTGTGAATCAAATCTGGAACTGCAAGGCATGTTTAAGGAACTTGGACAGAACTGCTTTGGGGAAGTTTGTGTATTTCCTGCCTGTGCTCTTACTATCTTAAGAGATAGCACACAGAATTAATCCCCAAAAACTGTTTTAAAAGAAAACAAGATGCTAGTAAATTTGTCAACTCAGCAAATGCAGAGCATCAGGTCTGGCAGGTATGTTCTGGTACGTTTGCTATCCGATTTCTTTTATGTTGGGTGGCTCTTGTTAGTACAGGTGACAAGCTGTGTCAGTGGGTTTCTCTGCTGGGCAGCAGAGATGTGTATTTGAAGATGCCGGTGTGCTGTGCTCACTTCTTGGCAGAGGAAATGTTTATCCTTGTGAGATGGAATTGCAGCTCCTTGGACAGACTTTACTTTGCTGCATTTTTGTGGTTTCTGCTTTGTGACAGGCAGGAGTGTGGGAAAACCGGAAAAAGTTCAGCACCAAAAATGCACAGAAGGGGGAAAAAAAGCAAAAGATTCCTTCAGAATTTCAGAAAACTAATCCAAGTATTGAAGGCTGCAAGGAACCACTCCAAAAATATTTTCCAAGTTGCCTTTCAGTCTCCAGCACAAGGCTCCAAACCCATTCTTGCCATTCATGGGATCTTGCAGTAACATTTTTTCACTTACATGGAAAACAGCAGTGCCTAGCTATATTTCCAGCATACTGAGAGCTGATAGTTTAAAAACTGCTATGTCTCAGACTAATTTAATCCATTCATTGTTGTCAGGAAGAGACCAGATACACATCTACAGAGGGGAGTGATTGGAGAGAAGCCTCTGTGTTCTCTGTTCCTGAAAGGAATATAGACTAGAGAAGAAAAAGATGTCTTGCATGTTCCAGTGTGTTTTCTACAGTCCCTGATAATTTTGTACAAAGTATTCTCAGACACGATGTGTAGTATGCTTTCAAAAAAGCCCAGTGGTAGAAACTCCACTGTGTGCTATAAAGGTCTATTTAAGAATCTAGGCAACCCTTTTATCAGCTAGTTTCTCTTGAATGCTTACTATTTCCTTTGTTTCAGCCTGTTGTACCTCGTTCCTCCTTCCTGAACCCTAAACACTTTCTCATGTAAATACTTTCCATCTTTTGAATATCTTTTTACTTCTTGGACTAACCTAATTTTGCTTAGACTTGTTGAGGTTTTGTTAACCTCAGATAGTAGTTCTACCTGCCAAGTCTTGAATTGTCTTGAGTTCACTATATTTTCTTCAGTTTGTCAGAGTGCTTGGACTGTGGCACCCAAAATGGTACTTTTCCAGTGTGGGACGACTATATTCTTAGGTTATGACATGGCGAATATCCCTCTCCATAACATCTTTTTGGCTGCTTTGTTTGTCTGTCAGGTCACTTTTGATTTGCTGCCCTCTCTCACCCCCTAACATTTCTTGGCTGTTTTCCTGATCTCTTTCGTCAAAGAGGATCTCAGGGCTGTGTATTATTTCCACAAGACTCACTGAAACGAATCCAATTCTGTTGTTAAAGCTCTCATGTCTCTTTTTCTGCCCCCATATATTTCAGTAAGCCAGACCTTATTTCTGTTTGCTCTTGCACAGCCTGGTTTTTGCTTCACATCTTAATAAAAATCATCTTTTTAAAGTTGTTTCTAGCATTTCTCCAGAGACAGGACTGTGATGACAAAACTAAAATCAACTTTGTCTCTTTGTCCTATCTCCTCCTTGCATGCATTATCAATTCTCTCCCAGCCAGCATGTGTGGCTTCCGGAATAGGAGGAAACAAGAAGTAGAAAACTCGACTACAAACAGAATAAGATGCTAAATATGAACATTACTGACTAATTAAAAAACTATCTAATAACTTGAACACTTCCCTGGTTGAAACATAAAGGAAAAAAGTAATGGAATGGCCAGACAATTCAGTCTTGTCTTTTCAGTTCCAGGCTTCTTTTGTTTTTGTAAAAGATGGTAGGTTGACTTTATAATGGATTGTGTCCAAAGCAGACTCTTTGCTTAAACAACAGAGTGGAAAACTGGGACCCAGATTAAGGTGTGGAAAAAGACTAACTGGGAGAAATGGCTTAATATGCACCTCTATGCTGAAATGTAGTCCCATAAAATGGTCTCATGGGGCTCCATAGTTTTGATTAAACGTGCTCGTATCACTAACAGAAAGATAGTTTTTTAACAGCTAACACAACAAGCTCTTTTCTCTTTTCAAGAATCAGACTCAGTCTTTCCCACTGTTCATGTTGCCACTACTATTGAAAGGTCTGTGAACCGTGAAGAGACCTGCTGATAGCAGACCTGCTGGTATTTTGAGACAGAGATCACACGTACAGTATTCATAAGCCATGGAGTGAAGCAGATGTCCCTGGAAGCAGTATTTGGTGTATGGAATCTTCATGTTACAGATGACAGCATGCAAAGCAGAAAAATATATTAGCTCAACTGTTCACTAGAGTGAACTGGTACAGCGTGGTAGATGAAAAATCTTTCTGCTTTTAGGAATGACTAAGTCGTAATAAATACACATTTCTGTGCTATTATTCAAATAGTAACTTTTCAGAAACCTTCTCTCTAACTGTGACAGCATCAAGAAGAGTGAGGTTTTGAACCTGTGAACAGAGCCACCAGTCAAAGAAAAAGATCTCAGAAATATTGATCTGTCAGTACTAGATCACTGTATATAAAGAGAGAAAATGCTAGGTGGAGAGGAGCATATAGTTCAAGATGTAATCAGACAGAGACCAAGAAGATTACCAAGTTTACCAGCAGTAGACTGGAACATTACAAACTATTGGGGATATTGATCAGTATGGCATAATCTCTTGTACTGAACATCTCTGTAAATGTCATAACAGCTCTATTCAGGAAGCCTTTTGGAACAAATATTCCCTGCAAGTGTAGCTCCCACTACCACAGCACAAAAATGTTTCTACCTTGTTCTCTCTTGTTTTACATGGTGCCAGCATTAGAAGAGCCAAAGTTCTTCTCCATTGTAACTAGTAGAGAAACTGGGTAGAGGGGATGCATTTCTTCAGGATTCAGGAAATTTATCCCAGAGTGGGCAGGAGTCCTGACTGCAATTGGATGCAGAAGTAGCCAGCTTTTCTAGGATGGGCTGGCCAAGCCTAGCAAATGTGCCAAAAGTAGATGATGATTACAGAGAGAGCCCTGTAAAACACTGGTTCTGTTTTGTATCCTTTCTTGCCCATGTGTGAAGTGTCTTAAGTGAGCAGGGTACATCACACATATAAACTGAGTGCCCACTGAAAGGACAGACAGCAGAGCACACATGTAACCGTTATGGGAACCCCTTTGACTGTTTTGCTACTGCTGTACTGCAGCACACTTGTTTTTTCAGCTCCTGAATATCTGGGTTAATCAGACTGCCTGACCCTTAGATGTTTTTGGCAGTAAAAGCAGTGCATCTGAGAGACATGCCTTGATTTAACACCCTGACACAGCTGGGCTCACTAGACCTGTAGCTCGTGGCCCTTGGCTAGCCTCAGATTGTACATACAGATACACGTGCAGGGATTCCCCATCCAAGAACAACAAAGAGAAAAAGCCTCCCTGGCTCTGGGTCTTTACATCTGTTGCTATCCTCTTGTGAAACCTGGGCTTTCTGTGATGTGAGTATGTTAGTGTCAGTTCTGTCTGGTTCCACTGGACCTTTAGATGCATCTGTAACATCCCAGCAATAGGTTGTTAAAACGAAGGTATTCCAGATTCAGTCAAAAAAGTATTTCTCTTGGACATGTGGAACAAAATTTGCAATCCAAAGCTGGTAGGCTTAGGGCTGGTCTAGTACCTAAATTAAGGAAGCCGGTAGCAGTTTCAAGGAGGAGTTAGCTGAATAGGAGATAGAAAAGGGCAATGACAGATATTTGTATGAGGGGGGACAGTTGGGACAGTGTTCTTGTTAGTATCGAAATGGAGAACATGACAATAGATTGCATTGGAGAAGTGGAAGCAGAAACAACACAGACATTAAAAGCAGGAAACTGAGAAAAGGCAGTAGGATTTCAGCCAACCCAAGGAGGAAGAAAGTGGAAAGGGATTAACTCAGTTTAAACAGTGAATATGCCCTGGCACTGAAGCTTCCATCAGGACAGCACAGAGAGTATGAGGGAGTGACCTTAGCATGGTGGGAGATCCCAGAAGCAGAGCTGAGAATGAGCTCTCGGAATGAAGTGACAGTTGAAACTGCAAGAATCAAGGTACACTGTGCGTAGGCAGAGAAGAAGGGCAAGTCTGTAGAGAGAAAGAACTTTTCTGAACAATAAGGTAGAAGTGTGACTGTTCCCTATTTTGCTTTTTTGTTGTTGTATTTGCTGGCATTCTTGATTGCTTTTTCAACTGCTAGTCTTGCATTCTACCTACAGAAGGGTGAGCTGAATTTGGCTGTCAGTCATGCTGTGTTAACAAAGTGAGCAAACTAATTATGAGCATGGAACCTCTATGTAAGAAGCATAAAGATCCATCTGGATTCTCAGCTCCCAGAACGACTATGCAATATCAGCGCAAAAGAAACCCTAAGTACAGATCCAAAATTCTTTCCAAGAGACAATAAACATAGAGACAGGCACCTCATTTGACAATAGCATTTCCAATTAAGGCTGGCTGAAGGAAGGGGTTGTGGTATGCAAATGTATCTGTGTCCCTCTCCCTTCATGTATGGACTCCAATTTATTTCACTGAAATCCAGCTGAGATAAAATTCAGGAGTCCCTCACAGACCTTTTAGCTGTCAGTAGCACCTGGGTTACTGGCAACTTGCTGACCTTGAAGTCTGAAAGCAAAATGTTTCAGATAAAACCATAGAAACTGCACATGTGTGTCTGTGTCTGTTAGCTGTCAGGGCATCCCGTGAGGATTGGAGATTGTGGTGCTTATCTGGGGAAGAGCAACGGTTACACTGCAGAGCTCAAGGAGTGAAGAAGGACTCTGGCAGGGACGAGTGTACACACAGAAGTCTGGAGTGATCAGGATTGAGTTGGGCAGGAAGAAAGAAAAGCAAGGAGAAATAAGGCAGGAGAGGACAAAGCAGGAACAGATGGATAATGGTATAGATTTTTGAGGACACAATAGGTGCTTGCAGCTGTATAGCTTACCCTTCCCTTGTGAGTAGACCCAATTTTTATGTTGGAGAATATGGTCTCAGTTTGGTAAGGAATCTTTGTAAGTTAAAGTAAGTGCAGTTGTAGTCTACAGAATATAGTTTTGCTGTAATTGAAGCGCTGAGATCAATGCAGAAGGATTTGCATAAGGTATTTGCTTGAGGAGTGGCACTGTAATACTGGAAATTAGATGTATCTCATGTGTCTCAGTTTCAAAGATAAGTGAGAAATCTTGGCTAAATGAGCTGTCTCTGCTGAGGCAAGATGCAAAGACTTAACTCTTGAATTTAGCGTGTTTTGACATCATGTACATTTCTGTGCAACAGTTGTTTAATCGCTTTAATTCAAATCATTGGACTAAGATGACCATAACATTACTAAATGAGATGTATGTTGGTTGTCCAATACAATTTACTATCTTCTTTATTTTCCAGAATCAGCTTCCAAGGCATGTGATACAATTCAGTGTTTTAGTCACATTGAAGTTTTCCTGGTGGCTTGACTGTTCATCTGTCTTGCTCTGCTTTTTTGGAGTCAGTTGCTGTTAATACCTTTTTCATACCATGTTCAGGCACAGCTTCATGGTTACAATCCCAGTGAGATTATGTAAACTAGGGGAATTCTCAGTTTTTTGTTTGAGACTTTTATTGTTCCTTACTATATTACTTCTTACCTCTGTCTAATTTTATGGTTTTACCTCTTAGGGTGACCTCCAGTGAAAAGCAACTGAATGGATTCCAGAACAGCCTTCATGCTGCTGCATCCTGTGAGCCAGGGACATATTCCACAGGTGAGTGACAGTGCCAAAGACTGTGAAAGTGGGGGTGGGCATGCTGGGATGCTTTCATCTTTTTCAGGAACTGGCAGGGAAAGAACTTTCTCAGCAAGAAGAAACACAGCTGCCTCCTCTGCATGTAGTGGTTCCTAGGTAACAGTCTGGGTTCAGCTGTGCAGGGAATTTATACCCCTGGGATTAAAAAGACTAAACAGAAGGGAGCAAAGGCTGAATTTCATAGAGTTGGAAGACCCCTTAAAATGTGGCTGGGGGGAAAAAAAAAGCACCTTGGCTAAAATGGTTCCTTTTTGCTTCAGACTTTGGCTTAAGATGCTCTGTTGTTTAAGCCTGGCCTATAATAAAGGGTCAGGACATTCTTTACATTTTTCTTTGGTCTTGCAGAAAAGCCTCTTAGTTCAGAAAGACATAGCTGAGACTTGTGAATCAGCTGCATAATGAAGTCAATCTGTAGAGGTGAAAGTATCTGATAAAAAATTGCTGAGACTTACAGAATCAAATCTTCATCATTCCCTAGTGGCTGATTAATTCAAACGAGTTTATCTGCTGTTAAGTTCTCTGCAAATGAGGACCCAGTCAATTTTTCATTGATGCAGACCTATTGGCAAGTAGAGCACAGTCTTGATAAACCCGTCCTACCCATGGCTCACAGTAATTTGTGATAGTGCTGTAATGGAATATACGGACAGATTATGTTCCAGAATGCTTTGAACAATTATGTTTCTGACCTTCTGTTTTGCAGTGAAACTGTGAAAACATGACATGAGCTAATGCAGTGATCTCTGTGTTTTCAGAGGCTGAAAGAAAAGTTTGTATAGGGGTGAGCTATCCAGTTCATCTCTTGGATATTTATCTCTGAAACTTAAAAGATGACATTTCCATTATTAATGTCGGCGGTTTTTTTGCTGATCCTCTAGCACAAACATTCCACTAATGCACTTAACATACAGTTCCAAACTGCCTCCCACACTTTACCACCTGCCAAAAGCTCCAGTTATCCTACCAGAAATCTTACAGGGTGAATAGCCATAGTCAATATAAAACACCCTATGGTACATTGGAATGTGACAGTGTACTCTGGCATATAATGGGAATATCATAATAAATGAAATTATGTCAACCCTGTGGTATATGTATAGCTGAAGCAAAAATTTTGGTCTACTGTATAGTGCAAGTTAAGTTTTTAGTACAGTATATAAAGCAAGGTTACAGGTAAATTTAAAAGTAATTGTAAAAATTAAGGTCTCAATATATTGACCAAACTGGTTTGTTGAGTGGACTTACATCAAGGTGTTTGTGTGCTGAATTCTGCCTTCTTTTTCACATTTTCAAGAGCACTGTCAGAGTTACCACCCTGTAATTTTAACCTCTCCAAGTGACTCTCCCGTCTCCTCTGGGTACTGTTGTTGTTACGTGTGTCCACGATAACTGTAGGTAGCGTTTTGCTATCTTTCCCCATTTCTGTGAATATTTATGCAGCACATGCATGAGGATGGTTGATAGTATTAATGATGGAATGCAACAGCCAGAGCTGGAGGAATAATACGGGCTAGATAACAACTGTAAAGTTCAGGGTAGTCACTTCTCTGTGAATACTTGTAATCCAGTGAGAACTGAGAACTTCAGCTCATGTTTCTTTCTGTAGAACTGGGCTAGCTGCACTGTGCTAAACTGCCCTCTCTGAAGCTGAAACAAAGGGTTAGCCTGCTATTCAGCTAAGAGTATCAGGGCTTAGGTAAAGCCCAGGTTTGGCTAGGGGTAGGCTAATAGAGCCATGGTGGGTGGGTCACTCAAAGCTTCCTTGTTGCTAAAAGAGGTGCATAGCTTCAAGAACAGTGCTAAATATTGTGGTGATTAAACTAACTAGAGCAAAATATTTGTTCTTGGAAACTGGGGAATGATATTTTCTTCAGCTTTGCACCAAGCCACTGGTATGCGTCAGAGGCTGCTGTGCCCAGTTTGTGTGTCTCAGAAACTACTCTGGTCCTTGCTGCAGGAACAGCTGTTTTTCTTCTTCACTCTCTCCATTGATTGCTTACACTAAGGCCCCGATTTCCCCTCAGCAGCAGTTTACTCGGGGTTACTGTTTCACGTGTATTTAGTATCCTAGACACCAACTAGAGAGGTTGGACACACAAGTCATAAAGCAAATCGCAGAACAAACTGCAAGCATTTAAAGATAGAAGGCTGTGAAAAGCTGCAGAGATAGAAGAGGAATCAGGCAGAACCTCTGTATAAACACATACACAAATGTTCAAAATCATCTGAGGAGCTTGAATAGGCCTTCTCCTCTAACAGCCTTCGAACAGTTATGGATATCTGTGGAGAAGCAGCATAAAGGTGTCACAACTGATCTTACCTCCAGCTGGGATGATGATCAATGGAAGAGAGAGCCAGGCAGTACGGAAACTTTTAACTAGATTTTCCAGAAGACAGTTCACTAGTGGTTAGTGCTGCGACTGTAGAATAGCAGTTGCAGATGCTGTTGTGCAGTGGGCTCAGGCTCTGGAGAGCAGATCCCTGAAATAAAAGGGAAAATAAAAGTCAGCATTTCTGCAAAGTAGCTGAGGATTCTGAAACAAGTCACTACAACAATGAAAGTAGCCTCATCCTCATTTCATAGAGAGGCAGTTGTGTGAGCGGTCTGTCACTGGTGTAATGAGAGAGAAGGCAGAGAGCCTCATGACCCTATACAGACGGGAAGCTAAATTTGCAAGATAGCAATTGGGGATTATTTGTAGCGTGTGAACAGACAGGTTCTTATCAAAATCTGTGAAAGTTTAACAGGATTTATTCCAATAAAGAAATACTAAGAATTACTACCTCTAGGGAACATTCAAAATGCTTGTGACCTGATTTTTCACTGAAGTTAAATACCCAGCCACTAGTAAGTTTCTGAAAATACAGCCATTGTCACACTGCTTATTTTTCTTCTGTGTTACTTTGAGGGTGCCTCAGCACTGCATTGATTGTTTCCTGTTTCATGGAATTTAGCAATTCAATTAGTATTATTGAAACAGGGGGATTTTGAATTAAGGAACCAGTTCTCTTTTCAAAGTCTTCTTCAGAATGTAGCTTGCTGAGTAACAACTAAGCTAAGTACTATGGCTGGTTGTTCAGGTCCAGATTGTCTTTAGGAGGCTGTGCTCAATATGTGGAGGCTGTGCTTGAGTTCAAATGATGCAATAAAGTCAGGCTGGTCATTTTTGTTTTACTGTATATTTTAAGAATGTAAGGTGTATGGAGACATTTTGCCATGTTTTGTGGTTTATTTTCCATTCCTCTCTAGTGGTATTAGGTAAATAGTGTACAAATTTGTTTTCCCAAGAAAGTGAAGGTCTAGATTAAAAAGATGTCATTTTTCCACCAGAATTTAACTTTTGAACAAGCTGGCAAGAAACATTAAGGGATTTTTGTAGTTATATGTCAATCTCAAAGTTAAAAATTAATTCTATTTATTACTGTTCATTTTTGAAAATGCCAGCACAAAGGAGGTTTTAGGGAAAATAGAGGATGAAGAGCACTTTATGGAAATATAACAGCTTAGTCCCAAGCAGCTTCTCTGTTCCTGAACTGGACTCTTGTCTGTAAGAGCCTGGAGATAGGAACAGTCTGAAAATACGGTTAACCTCTCAGTGCAGTTGTGGAGTAGACGCTCAAGTTGATTTTATTTGGTTTGGTTTGCTTTCCGAAGGTAACAGCAACTGTTAAGTTGCTGTATGAGTGAAATCTGTATTCTTTAGGCTTTTCTCCTTTATTTGCTGCCAGCATCTTGAAAGTTCATGATATTTTTATTTTAAAAGCTTCAGAAGACAGAACACCTCTGGGGTTCTGTTTTGCTATGACAAAAACATAATATACTAATAATCTATATAATTACAAACAAATACGAATCATGATTAAAACTGGGCAAGACTGATGCCTGGCTCCAAACTTGACAGGACCTTCATCTTTCCATAATCAGACTGATTAACAGTAATGCAGTTTTATTGTGCTGATGTTTATATTGCCAGTGTCCACATAACTTTCCACTGTATCTGTTGAGAGGAGAAAAAAACATTAAAATTAGGGGAGGTAAAAATTAATAATAAGCATTTCAAGTTTGACGGCAGTGAAGACCACTAATTCACGCGAAGTCTTGGATCTCTACCTAGTCTGGTTGAACACATGAGTCCAAAACTAATTTATTTGTATTTTAGTTCTCTTGAGAATACTTGATACAGAAGGTGAGTGTCAAAACTCAGTCTGTAACTAGGATGAAACTTCTTGAGCTAGTTGGTATAGACTTGATTTTATTCCCCATGATTCTCTGTATCTGAGTTTAGTTGCAGGGTGATGTCTGTTTATTTTGAACATTCACCTGCCCCCATATCTGCATGAATGCCAAGTTCTAAAAGTATGCAACTCTTTGAATCAAAGTGTATTATCATCTGTAAGGGCTTAAAACTGGATCCTGAACTGCCAAGAGACTAGTTGAAGAATATGGGGATTAATAAAATGGTTTGGATCTAATCCATGTAGAAGACAGGCTGCTATTCTTCATTTTCTAGTGATTTCCTTCTTTAGGCTAAGGTGGAGAGCAGTGTCCAAATGCCATCCAAACGTGATGAATGTGCAAGCAGTGGTCCAGTATGGAGCAATGAATGGAGCCTGCTTGTAAACTAGTGAAGTAAGGAGCACTTTTGTACTTACTCTTCTCAGTATCTAGCATGCTTGATTTTTTTCATTTTACAGAAAATCTACAAGTAGGCTGTGTATTTTTGAAGTTTTTTATATCCAGGATTGTTGTATGGACCTTCAAAACAAGGTCATGTTATTATATGTCTTGTTATTTGAGACCTGAAATTAGTTAGCATTGGAGGTGCTAAGCCTTGACTGGCTGTTGTCTACCCATTGCTTGAACATTGTTCTTGAAATGCAGCCTCTTTCGATTCTTTTAGCAAGTATGCAAAAGTACAAGCTTCAAAATTTTTCGGGTCCAGGAAAAAAAACAGGCAAGTAAACACAGCAACAAGACACATACATCACTTCATATTGTTTGCCAGATCTAAACAAACAAAAGAAATGTGTGGAATTTGGAGATTGTTTTGTCAGCCAGAATCTCACAGCTCTCTTGGAGCATAAAGGGTGGGGATGGGTTGTAATATGTACTGTTTCCACTGCACATGGCCTGTGTCAGACTTCCAGCCATTTGTTACAGTAGGGTGGAATTCCCAGCTGCCCAGCCTTGTCCCAGCTTCTGTGGCTTTTGCCAGGTTCCCTGCAGCCTCGGAAAGCAGTAGATTGTTGAACACCGATGTATTTATTTTTATGTTGTTACCACATTCCCAAGAGAAGCCTTGACTATGATTTCAGCTGGTCTCACCACACTGTCCAAATCCTTCATCAGGAGCAGCTGGGAAAAGAAATCACTCAGGTTTCTACACAGCACATTGCTGGTACGCCTCCTCTCTCTCACTAATCCTGTTAATTCCAGTCTTCATTTGCCACCCTCCTAGTTCTCTCTGTTGTTGCTGTGACTGACTGCCCAAATGTTCTTCACTTTAAAAGATGACCTTCAAATGGGCACCTCGAGTAACCTCTACCTCAGACTACTTTGAATACTCAGGCACAAGATATCTTATGACACAGAAGAGCACCTCTCTCTTGATGTCACCTCATTATTTATCCTAGTCCAGGAATGGAGTCATGATGAGCTCTTCTACATAAATCCTTTCAGAACCACCTGTCTGGCTGAGAAGCTCTGGGTGGATCATTGAAGAGGGAACTCCAGTGCGATATCGAGCACTTTGCATCAAACTTTTCTGGTGCAGCCTCTGACTCTGCATACAGCTTTTGTCAACAGCAGTTCTGTCAGTATCTCTCTGTAGTGCTATCTCCATACAGAGAAAGGATCATTGAAACACAGAATTGGTGCCTTTTACCGTATTTTGGAAAGCAGTGGAGCTCGAGTTGAATCTTACTGTTGTACCTCCCTTTTTGGGAGGGCAAAGAATTGGTTGCAATGGAGGATATTTAGTTGCACGTTTGTTCTTATAGTTATGGCTTCCTGAAGCCATTGTTTTTTTATGCATCACAAAAACATCCTGAATTATTCCTCTCTTGCCCCTACTGACTTGCACAGTTTTATAATGAGAACAGACAAGAAGGGAGAAAAAATAACTTCTCTCCCTCCTTTAGTCGTTGAATCAGTCCGAGGTCAGATAGTGACACACAAGCCTGTAGTACCAGATGGGCCTGAAGGGTGAAGAGACTTTCTTTTTACCCCATTTCTTAGTACTCTTTGAAGGGGCAGGGAACCATTTCCTTTTGACTCACAATGAGCAAATATTGATGTTTCTAATCAGTACCTTTAAAATAGATACAAGTTATCAACAGGACATGGCTATGTTTGAGTTTATCCAGTTCTGAGAAAAGTGTATATAAGTCTCATTAAGTCTCTGCAGAGTGTAAAGCACTGCCAGAAGCAGCATTACAGGCCCTTCTCAAATGATGTTAAGAAGATAATATTGAACTCAGCCCTTGCCTCTCAGATAGAGCTGAGGGTCAGTGTTCACTGCTAATGATCAGAAGTGATTTATTCCTTCTGAGAGCAATCTGCCTCTCACATCTTTACTCAACCTTTTGCTTTTCTTTTATGAAAGGAAGGAGCATTTTCCCGTAGCTCCTGATCTCATGCTGCTGAAAGGACATCTGAAGTCTCAGGACTTTTCCTGAAAAACCAGGAGAAAAAGGAAAGAACAGTCTTTAGAAATCAGCTTCCCTGTCTAAGAGCCGGAACCCAGCTTGAATTTTAGGAGCCTTCGCTTCTGACAAACTCAGAAGCTGGATAAGTAATGATTTTAGGCAGTTAGCATTTTTGCCTGACGGGAGGCTCAGCATTGTGTGTTCTCAGTAGTGAGGTGATGGCAAACTGCCTGTGTTGGAAACGTCATTTAAGATCAGGTGTGCAAAGACTGAGGAGAGGTTATATAATATTTTGGCTGCTTCTGTCTCACATCTGGTCCTTTGGCATTAAGCTACCTATACAGGGGATGACTTTGCCCATCTAAATTGGATTTTGTTTTAACCTGGCATTTTTTTATTGAGACTAAAAATAGAAGCCAAAATGTGTGTGAATAGGTAAAAGGAGTGTCTAAAGTTATGAAATTACATATGGGGAAGAGCCAGAGAAGAGAGAGCCACAATGAACCAGGGAGCAGAGAGGTGAATAAAAGAAATCAGAAAGAAGGCTGTCAAGTACAGAAGGGCATTAGCAGTCAGGATGAGTGTGTGGCACAGTGTGTTCAACATGGGGAGCAGGAAGGAAGGCTCATGCTGACTTCCACTGGTATTTCTCTACTTGCCAATGAGTCTGCTCACTGCTTTTTTCATGCAGGAAGACTTCTCTGGAATACAGTTGTATGTACTGTTCATGACACACACATCACACTTCTCACACACACAGACATCCACACCTCCCCACATCTCTCTCACCTTTCCACTCCTTAAGAAAATTTTTATGACTTGGAACTGCTGCTTTCCCTTGCCTTACTGGTCCAGCAAGTCAGGTTGAAATTGTGCCCAAAATATGGTGGGGGGGGGGGGAAGGTTTGCTTTCTGTTGTCAGCTGTCCTGGCTTGCTAGTGTCAGTCACCCATGGATATAAATAAACCCCATTTATTGATTGCCTTTCTTAGGTGCACTGTATATTATCAAGAGAAGCTGAGCATCATTCTAGGATTAGAAATTCCCTCTAGGATAAAAAAAAAAATCTTAATTTCTGGGATAATCCTAGCTTTTCAGGGAGAAAAGAAGTTCCTGTTTTCAGCACTAGATTCAGGAGGCTTCAATATGCTGCTCAGTTCTCCCACAAACTTTCTGTGGGTATGACAAAACAGTCCAAACTAGCTCTAAAAAATATTAGCATAGGTCTCTGAACCAGTACTGTCATCTAGCCTTGTGCTCTTCTCTGCCTTCTTCCTGCAGCTTGGAAGCACAGTAGATTAGGTGCTGGTTTGTGACCAAGGCTGTGTACATCTCTGCTGGGAAAGTCTATATGGCACTGAATTTTAGTGTGCAGATACCTTTTAAATGACTTCACACAAATCCTCTGATTTTCTTGTGACTCAGAATCATATCCATAAAATGGAGGTAATAATTTTCTTCCCACTGTGTGACTGTTCTGAGTTTTTGAGGTGCAGTCATGGATGACATAATAGTGTGTAAAGATGTGGACAGACATATGGGCAGATACTTTGACACCTCCTGGCAGGCAGAGAATAAAGAAGGTTCATTCTGTTGTGTGTGGTGATTCACTGCAATGACTCTTTATCACTGGAGAGAATCAACTCTTAATGTTGGCTGCTGTCAGGAATAAGCTTTTTTTCTGTTCCCTCCACTCAACCAGAACCTCAGTCTAGTCAACTACAAGGAGGTGGAATGCTTACCAGTATAATTTTTAAATGATAAAACTTTGTAGGATTATATAGATTAACATTTATGAAATTACTGAATTGGCAATGAGCTGCACTTCTGTTGGGAATTTACATATTTACTTGTAGACATAGGAAATGTCCCTCTGTGCCAAGTCCTCAAGGTAATCATACCTTGGAATGAAGTCAAGGAAAAGGATTTTAATTCAGTTTATGAGAAAAGACAAACTGTGCTATGCATTTCTGTAGGAATAGGAGGGCTCAAACATCTTCAAAACAGGAAAATGAGGTTAAAGTTGGCTGTCTCTCTCATATGCCTTTGTTTCCGTAATTTCAGCATATTGCCAAGGGATAAGTTTCTGGACTGGTATCTATCTTAATGCACATCGTTGACAGTTTGGTTCCTAATTCTGTTTGAAACTTTCTGTGCAGTGATATAGATTCCAATTCCACTTTCTAAACATCTTTCTAGATCCTCTGTGCTCTGTGATGTTTGGCTCTATGCTGGACTTTTAAGAAGAGTATGTTTTTCTTTAAATATAGCAAATATTTTTAATAAACAGCTCTCAACAAATGTCACTCGTGTTTAGGAGCAAGCTGATGTGCCAAATACACAGGACAAGCTTTACCTACTAGATTAGCTGTAATATGCAAACTGTCCAAGATAAACTTGGTGCATTTCTAAGTGTTTCGGATTTTTCTTTTTAAAGGGCTGTCTAAGGATGTTTAAGGAAAAGGAGTGAAGATAACATTGACATTTTCCCATAGCATGCCTAAATAGGAAAATGCCACAATATGTAAAAGTCAAAACTGTATACTAATGGAAAAAAAAAATTCCTTATTCCCATTTTGTTTCTTTAAAGATCAGCCTTTTCACGCCTCTGTCTCTCCTGCACCAAGGTCCTCAGCATGTATTGGAGTGGGGAAGTAGACTCCCATGCAAGCAAATGAGTAAAAGACCCAAAGAAAAAGATAAAGCATACTGATATAGGAGAAAGACTTAGAGGAGGGTGTATGTGAAGAGATGAGTCATGTGAGTCAGAAGCCAAGAGTGAAGAAGGTATTCTGGTGTTTGAGAGGAATACCAAGAGTACTTTCTCACACAGTAGCTTACTAAGGTTTTGTTACACTGATCTGGAATCTCATCTATTATGGCAGAGAGGTTGTGTGATAGGGACACCCAGGTTTCTGGTGATGGCTGAGATTTGCAGAGCAGTGTAGCAGTTTTTCCCACAAAACAGTCCTCCATGATTACTCAAATCTTTGAGTAAAAAAAACTGTTTTTTTCCCAGCTTCTGCTTGCAGAGAAGGATTAACACAGAACGCCAGGTGAAGAATCCGGGACGTTGCATCAAGTATGGGACAAAGGAAAAAGCAGCAGTGTCTTCATACCACCACATTCCCATATCAGCCAAAAAGAGAGACGAGGAGGCCTTGGTGAAAGGACAACCCACTGAAGAGGGTATTCAAACATCTGTAAAAGCAGATTGTGGTGATATACCCACAAGCTGAGGTGAATTAATGCTTCTGAGAGCTTCTGCAGCTGAGTCTTTGGGTCCCTTCCTTCCATTTCTTCCTGATCACTAACTATGAGATCTTTCTGTAAGACAAGAGATCTTTCTTCCAGCTGTTCTTCCTAAAGTCCAAGTTTGAACATAAAGTCTCATTTGCTCAACCATTTCAGTCTGTTCTAGTCTGGTAACAGCCAAAATTCCATGCTTTCATCACTTGGCAACCATCAGCAGAGAAAAATATTAGAACATACGACTGGAGAGGTCTGTGTTGGTTGCCATCTTGAATTTTGGCACAGAGCCATGGAAATGATCAGCTTGAATAAATTAATTTCATTTGTTTGTTTTGGTTATAATTTCAGTTATTAATTCACACACCCAAAATATTTACTGTTGTTCTACTGGACAGGATTTTAAATCTGTCTTTATGTTTCACTGTTGGATGCTTGTGTTCTGTGTGGCTTATTTTGTATTTTGATTTCTGTTTGTTTAGGCTTTATAAACTTTTTTAATTGGCTGATGTTTTCAGACCCAAGCTTGAACCCTAAGGCCCAGGTGGCTCTTATCAGTTGCAATAGTATCTTGGTGAAGCACTCCAGTTAAAATTTACCTAGTGTTATGAAAATTAGTTTGCTTGTGTTAAAATACAATGTCAGCAGCTGGAAAATGTATTGGAGAGAAGATCCACACATCCTTAAAATGAACAGGAAGCAACTTCAGCTCTGGCTGTTTATTGGTGCCAGGTAAAAGGAAAACTCAGTATTTTGCAATTTCTGCCTTGTCCAACTGCAAGGGGTGTGATTGATAGTTCTCAAAGGTAAAAAAACTCCTTTTGCTTGTATCAGTCTTCAGAGATTGGATTCAATGTCCTGTTTGATCTCTTCTCTTACTCCACATTCCCCTGTCATTTCTAGTTTGTATAGTCAGTGTTAAGAGATCATTCTAATGTGTTGACAAGTAGATAATGATCAGCCCAAAGGGCTCACAGAAGAAACTATCAGAGGGGAAAGGTGTTTTCTCTTGAAATGATTGTGTTTGTGTTCACTCCTGGATTCTGCATATTTTCTGTCACTCAAGACCAGATAAATTGAGAGAAGATTAAATAACTATATTCATACCTTATTAGTTTCACCATCACTTGCTTCAGGCATGAACTCATAGGACAGAACATGCATTTTTCTATTTCTGGTATACTCACACATATGACACATATTGAATGCTTCACTTGTCCACAATGCAGCTCTCTGATACAGCTGTTCCCTTCATTGGCTTATCTTTCATTTCCATTAGACAGTCATGATCATGTTCACTTTCTTCACATTTTTGTTGGCTCATGATTAGTGAAAGTTTAGTTGCAGAAGTTATTACTTCATACTTGTACACATCCTCAGCAGCCGTGGGCTTCAAGACCTCAGGTCGGTCTTCTCACAGCCTACTCTGGTGTGTGTGGTATTGGCTATTGCCTCCAGCTTGGTTGGAGGTGCTATTTCCATGTAAGATTTAGCTTCAGTAAATAGCAATTCCATTCCTTTCTTCCTCCCAAAGAATCTGATTTATCCTTATTCCTCTGGGTTTTGTGTACGGTATTGAGTAGCTGTAGGATATACATCCTTTTGGAACTCTCATCTCTGTTTTTGTTCTTGAGTTTGTTTGTTCAGGTTATCTCAGTCACCGCTGAAAACTGTAGAGAGGTTTGGAGGATAGAGATTTAGTTAGCTCAGGAAAGGTGATTGTCTTATGAGAATCATTGTCAGAAGCAACATTCTTACATCTTTGTCAAGAAAATTACCTATTAGTGCTGGCTTATTATGAACACAGGTGAATTGTTCTGTCAGCTTTGCCAGTCTCACACCCACTCATTTTGGGATAATGATTTGAACTTGGTTACAGCCATTTCTTTCTGATCTTTGCATGGCATGTTAGATGTAGCTAACCCCCACATCTGTGACTGTGATGACTTAGTAGCAGTATATTAAACATCCTGTCTGTAAAATTTTTTTAATATTCAGGAAAATGCACAGTGCAGTCTAAGACCCTCATTTTGAAGGGAAGAGTTTTGTCAGTGTCAGGAGCAGTGAAGACTTGCATCCTTTTGCCCAGGAAAATTTTTCTTTTGCTTCTGCCAAATTAAAAAAATCAACCCAGGGTATCAAGACTGGTCCTTTACCTGAAGCCACACACCTAGACCTTGAATTCCTGTTTATTCTCAGGATGTGTTAGGACAGCCAGAGCATCAAAAGACATAGCAGTATTCCTTTGTCTTGAGCATCTGCTGATCCCATCTCTGAACACAAATGCTGTTACACTGGGAACATGTGCAAGAGAGAATCGGGAACAAATTCTGTGATTCCAGCCTCTTATTTTTTCCATTCCCCTGTATTATTCACCCTGGAGCTCATATGTCTTTGTGTGTGGTGGATACTGTGCACTGAAGGATAACGTGTGTATTTTGTCTCTTCGCAGCTCTGCTACCTCCATGTCTATCCCTTTCCATAAGCCTCTCAGTGCTTCAGTTAAGAGGTTCAGTGGGGAAGCATAGAACGTTTCCCACCCATCTTGGGAGAGAAGGCATTTTACAGGAAGTATTTTCTACTACAAGGGAGGGAAGTTGAATAGCAAACTGTTTGGGTTATATAATAGTTGCACAAGAGGAGTACAATTATATATGTGTTCCTCAAGTGTGGTTTATTTTTTCTCTGCTTTTAGGACATTTACTTCCATGTATTCATCAATGGTTCCATATTAAAAAAGTCCTTTTTTACTGCAAGAAAATTACCAATAGAAAGCCCCAACAATCATTCAGCATCTATTTCAGTGGTGACAGTGAATAATGTAATCAAGAGGTCACCCCTTCTGTGATGTTTGCATCACTTCGAAATTACAGAGCCTGTTCCAGTGACAGAGAATCAGGCTTGTTAGTCTTGAAATGAGTAATATGCATATCAGAGTCCTGGAGGCTGAGGTAATGCAGAGCTCATACAGCATTTTGTGGCATGTTTTAGATGATGAGCATACCATGACACAAAAATTAAGGGGAGGGATATTAGATTCTCTTCTTTCTAGAAGAGTTGACTTGTGCTCAATACATGAAATATTAAGTTTCCTTTTAATAAGTTTTTTCTTGGCCTTTAAAACAGCCTTACGAGACATGTGAGTATCATCAGTGGGAGATCATGTTGTGACCTTAGACAGACCACTTAGTCTTGGATGTCAACAAGATGTACTGAAATTTCTGTTCAAGACTAGCTATGTTTTTGGACAATCATGATTTTTTGGAAATACTCCTTACTATGATGCCTGGAAAACTGACAGACTGGTTCCACATTATGGAAGGAGGTTGTGGTATCAAGACCTTTGTTTACTGGTAGGAATCTCAGTGCTGTGCCTTTTTCTCCTAACAGAATACAGATATTCTCCATAGGCATGGAATTGAATGGCTGGAAGTGCTAGACCATTCTTCTTTACCTGAGGAGCTCATTGATGTACAGATGACTTTACAGAACAGACTTGGATTCTCAGCTTGCATTCTCTCAGGCCTGCACCTTCTACTAATACAACAGTTCCAGTAATTTTGGATTATTTGCTGGAAGCAAAAGTAGTCTGGCTCCTGTTTTCTTTTTTAAAGTTTACATGATAAAACTGCTGAGGACTTTTTTCCTCACTAAGTCCTACATTTGCTGATGATCCTGGGCTCACTGTTTGAATCTGAATGGGTGATTTGCTGGTGTATAAATAGTTGTATTTTTTGGTTTCAGTAAATGGCTGATTGATCCTTTTCAAATTATTTCCTTTCTGAGCACATTATTCCCATGGATCTCTCATAAGTTTCTTCCAAAAGAAGTTTCTGAGATTTACTTAAATCTGGGACTTGACTTTTTTTCCTTCTAGAACCTCATGTTTCTAGAGCTGAGATATCCTTGTTTGCACCAAACATCAGGATAACTTTATTTAGCTGTACAGAACTGAGATTGCTTATACCAACAGCTTAGCATTCCTAATTCTCTTCATGCAGAAAGTGGTTAATTGGAAGAGATGGGTAAAGAGACATGTAAGGGAGAAGTTGAAAAAGGAGTAATTGTTCACAGTTGTGCCCCGTAGAAGTAGGAACATCAAATGAAATTAACAGATATAAGCTTCAAAGAAAAAAATAAAGGAAGTAGGGTGTGATGGCAACTTTTTTTCACAGTACTTGACCTGTGGAATTTCATGTTACAAGATGTGGATACAAAAAAAGAGTATGTGGTTTGAAAAGACAAGTAGACAAATCCATGAAAAAGTTATCTATTAGGGCATATTAAATACTAAAACTGAAAACCAGGAAGTTTCTAAGACTTTTCAAGTGTCTGTTCTGGGGAAGTCTCACAATGGACTTTCCCAATTTTTAAGCTGTCAATCAGGCATGGGCTGTTGACCTCTGTCCAACAGGAACTGGGCTAGATGGTCTTGTGGTCTGACTTTGTATGGGTGTTTTGACAGTTGCAGTACAGACTACTAGAACAGCCAAGACAAAGCTACTTTCATGATAGTGGCATGTTCCACCAGAATTCATCCTGCAGTGTCTGAAAGAAAAGTGTCTGTTGCTGACATGTGGCAAGTTGTCACAGGCAACTTGTCTACACTTCCAGGTGAGCACTATATATTGCAGAGGCTTTCAGAACGATGAAACTTTTAAAGGAACATAAAGGACACCAAGATGCACCTCTTGACAATTTGTGATTTTGGAGGAAAGTAGGTAGCTATATGGAAGTTATCGATAATTGATCTTTTTAAATGATTAATCACATAAATACGGAAAAAAACTTTCCACTACCTGAAGCCTTTAAGTTATCTTATTCATACACATTTCACTTCTTGCTGTCTTTGTCTTCCAAAGAGCTCAAGTGCAGAGCACCATCAATATGAATTTGCATGACCACAGCATGTCTTAATGAACCTGGTAACTGCTTCCTTCCCACTTTAGAACATTGCTGTCCTTTTTCAAAGAATTCAGTTTCCCTGCTGACTTAGAGATGAGTAGTTAGGAAATGCAGACTGATCTCAAAATTGTTGGATTCTGAGTCTTTGCAGTTGTAATGCAAGAGGACAACTTCACTGAACTGGAGGTGACAAATGACACCAAGTCTGCCCTGAGGAGTCTGCTCTATTACCTTACCAAAAAAGGATTTTATTGGCCCTCATTGAAAAGGAGTTTTCACTGCTGTTTTGAATTAAAAGGAAAAATCACTGATCACTGTGGAGACCCTGGTATGAAGCCTTTTCCAGTGGTATTCAGTGAATCATAGTGATTCCCAAGGGAAAATACTGTACTTAACAGGGCCTCTTCTCAACAAGTCCACGCCTACAGCACATACAGTGAGCTTGAAAAATCTTATATTCTTTGAAAAGAAGTGGCTTCTTTATCTGACTTGTCAGACAAACAAAGCAAATTGACCTTAAAAAGACCAAATTTGATGCAGTTGTTAAGAATTTAGAGGCTGTTAAAAATGCGTCTTTTATTAACAAAATTTTTATCATTTGTTTGGGCCAGGTGAAAGAGGTGCTGTTATCTCTAAAGGCAATTTCACCACTGTATTTGGCCTTTTGCCTTCTGCTGCTCTGGGATGTGCAACAGAGGACAACCCCAGAACATTAATTCAACTTGGTGCTTCTGCAAGAGTATTTTAGAACATCTTATTTCACCGTAGTTATAGCAATGGTAAAGTGTAGTCTCCTTCCCCCACACAAAGAGGAGACAAGTTAGAGTACTCAGTGTAGTTATGTTCCAAAATCATAAAATCTCCCCTCAAAATAATTTGGGGTTATTTAGCTGATCCCTATATCTTGAGTATTATCATGTCAAAAATCAGAGGGGAGTCTTTGAAAAGTTTCTGTACTGACAAGTCAAAATGTTTGACTGTCATCACTCCCTTATTCTACTATAAAACTGTTTTTTTCTGAGTCTGGGGAAGAAAAATGATAAAGGATTTTTTCCAGACTGTTTCCAGTAATTATTGTATAGGATTTACCCCATGGTTTTCATGTGGTTTTGCCTTATTTATATGATCTTCTGAAAAAGTTACACTGTGTCAGATATCTTTAATATAATATATTTAATGTACCTAGGGTGTCTTAATACACCATTCTTCAAGATGCAGATGTAGAGTTGTGAATTTACTGGGAAGTTGTAGGCATCCCATTGGTGCCACTACTTACATTACTCATGCTTCCAGTTGCATGATGCTACCTCCATTCAAACTGGGATTGTCTTCCTTCCTAAAAGTGTTTTCTCCACTATTTCTAATTTTTCTAATTCCAGAAATTCAGTGTGGAATACATTTTGTCTGTGATACCCGCCTGGATTTTTTTGTCTTAACCACAGACCTACAAAACTCATGTCTCCATATGTCGAGTGAAATTTCCTTTTGAAAATTATCTAGGAATAAAGATTGGTGGCTCTTTCTGCCAAATTGTGGCCCAGGTCTTTTGAATGATGGTTTTTGTGGAAGGCAGGTGAAATTTATAAAAATGAAGACAATTTAAAATGTGTATTTGGCACATTGTAACTGCTGCCACACCACACTTTCCTGAGATTTTATTGTCATCTCCTTTATTTTGTTTCTCTTTGCTCTGTTTGTTTCCAGTTCTTTTGATTAGCATGATAGAGCACTTAGCATGGTAGTATCTAAATAAGATCTTCAGATCCTGAAGCATGCTTAGAGATTTTTGTAGCAAGTCGAGGGGCCAGATGTCAAATTGTGTCATGCAAGGCAGCTTGTTGCAAGCTGGATGTCTTTCAGAGACTCATGTTGTGAGTCAGACTGTCTGCTACTGCTTTCCCCCACAAGTGGAGTTTCTTGCAAATCCTTGGAAACTGTGGATTTCTCCCAAGCATCTAGTCAACCTGCAAGAGGGTTTCAGCACTTCAAAAGGCCACATTTTTTTGTTTCAAAAAAGGAAAGACATTTCCCAGTCATTACACTATGTGCATTGCACAAATCCTGTAAGATTTGTCCCTGGCTGCACAGCAAATCTTTGTTTTGTCTGCTTCCTGAAGAGGATAATAACTTCAGGAGAAAAAAGAAATCCATCCTGAAAAATGTCAGGAAATCTGGTTTGATATGACCCAGCTGGTTTCTTTCATCAAGTGATGTACATGCACTGGCCACGATATATTATTATAATGCCTCATACTGATTTCTGTATCTGATGAATGACTATCTAAACAGCTAGTGAGAAATGGCTGAGTGTTGGAGTACCAGAAAAAGGAAGTCAGCTTTGCTTTCTGCAACACACCTAATGCCTACATGTTAATTATTTCCTGTATTGGCCCCTGTGGACAGCAGTGAGGTATCTTCTTCCTTTTCTTCTGTCACACCTGAAGGATGGGATGCCATCCACAGGGACCTGGACAAGCTCAAGAAGTGGGGCCATGGGAACCTCATGAGGTTTAACAAGGTCAAGTGCAAGATGCTGCACCTGGTTCAGGGCAACCCCCAGTATCAACACAGGCTGGGGGATGAACAGATGGAGAGCAGCCCTGCAGAGAAGGACTTGGGGGAGCTGGTGCATGGGAGGCTGGACATGACGTATCAATGTGCACTCACAGCCCAGAGAGCCAATGGTGTCCTGGGCTGAATCCAAAGCAGAGTGGCCAGCAGGGCGAGGGAGAGGATTTCGCCCCTCTGCTCTGGTGAGGACCCCACCTGCAGTGCTGTGTCCAGCTCTGGGGTGCCCAGCACAGGATGGACATGGAACTGTTGGAGCAAGGAGGGACACCAGAATGGTCAGAGGGACAGAGTACTTCTCCTGTGAAGACAGAATGAGAGAACTGGGTTTGTTCAGCCTGGAANCATGGGAGGCTGGACATGACGTATCAATGTGCACTCACAGCCCAGAGAGCCAATGGTGTCCTGGGCTGAATCCAAAGCAGAGTGGCCAGCAGGGCGAGGGAGAGGATTTCGCCCCTCTGCTCTGGTGAGGACCCCACCTGCAGTGCTGTGTCCAGCTCTGGGGTGCCCAGCACAGGATGGACATGGAACTGTTGGAGCAAGGAGGGACACCAGAATGGTCAGAGGGACAGAGTACTTCTCCTGTGAAGACAGAATGAGAGAACTGGGTTTGTTCAGCCTGGAAAAGAGATGGCTTAGGGGTGATCTAATTGGGGCTTTCCAGTAACTGAAGGGAACCCACAAGACAAAAAGGGACTTTTTACAAGATCATGTAGTGACAGGACACAGAAGAATGGATTCAAACTGAAAGAGAGTAAGTTTAGATTAGGTATTAGGGAAAAATTCTTTACTGTGAGGTTTGTGAGGCACTGGAACAGGTTGCCCAGGGAAATTGTGGATGCTGGAACCCTGGGGATGTTCAAGGCCTGGCTGGATGGAGCTCTGAGCAACATGGGCTAATGAAAGGTGTCCCTGTCCATGGTAGGGGGTTGGACCTATCTGNTCTAATTGGGGCTTTCCAGTAACTGAAGGGAACCCACAAGACAAAAAGGGACTTTTTACAAGATCATGTAGTGACAGGACACAGAGCAATGGATTAAAACTGAAAGAGAGTAAGTTTAGATTAGGTATTAGGGAAAAATTCTTTACTGTGAGGTTTGTGAGGCACTGGAACAGGTTGCCCAGGGAAATTGTGGATGCTGGAACCCTGGGGATGTTCAAGGCCTGGCTGGATGGAGCTCTGAGCAACATGGTCTAATGAAAGGTGTCCCTGTCCATGGTAGGGGGTTGGACCTATCTGATCTTTAAGGTTCCTTCCAACCCAAACCATTCTATGATTCTGTGATTTTGCCTAGTAAACTAGTAAGTGGAATGAGAGACAAAGAATATCACCCTGCACAATGATCACTACCCCCCTGAAAGGGGGAGAAATAAGTCTTTGACTTCAGAAGGTACCACTTGGTATTTCTTGGTTTAAGTTAACTGTACCAGCATAAACTGTAGAGGACAGAGTTTCTGCCTGAAAGCTGTTCACTAAGTTTGCAGGATGTGGGAAACCAATAAGGGGGGGAAGGGGAGAGGAGGATGGTTTACCATAAACCACAGCTGTAAAGAAACTTTTATTCTATACTAGATAGAAAGGTCCTTATCCCTAAGTGTATTTTCCATTAAATCATAGGCCAGTACTGGAAAAGGGCCCAGCTGCTTCACTGAATGCCTTCAGACCATCTCTGCATCTTTCTAAGTGACCTAGCCCTATATAAGTGTTATAAAACAGCCAAGTAACTGAGATCTATAATCTTGGAAATTCATCTTTTCTGGAAACACACAGTAACATACAAAGTGCTGTACCATATTTTTTTTTAATTTTGGGCATAAGTGGCATCTCAAATGCATTACTGTCATTTAGAGAATGGCAGCCATTAATTAACAGTTTTCATTTGCTGTATTTCTTGTTGATATACCCCAATTAATTTCTAAGACAATCTATTTCATAATGAGTAAATGGTCTCATCTCTTCTGTGTTGACTTGTTGCATGATAAAGGATCTTGTATTTGTCTCTGAACCCTCTCATCAAGAGAGGACAAGAGACACTGAGCTTTGTTGTTTCCATCTGTCACTTCTGGAACTGCATCAAAAATTAACCAAGGTTTAAATTAATTCCCTGTATGCAAAAGAAAATGCTGGTAAAGCAGAGATCTGGAAGTCCAGATGTTCTTTTACTAAACATAGTAATTTTATACAGCTTTTGACCAATATTTTCTAGTGACTTTGATTGTAAAAAATAATAGATTTTAAGAATTAGAAGGCATATTTTCATCCTTGCACTATATCCAAATTGCTGCTTTTATTCTAAACCGCAATTAATATGTAGGTTTTAGGCAGCCAGTAAGACCACAAAGTAGTATGGTTTTCCAAGTGCATAGATACCACATTGTTGACTCCATTGAAAACTGTATTTTCATGGTTGATTTCATTGCCTTTCAATCACCTGTTAGAGAAGACAAGCCAGTACTACAGAGATGATCTTTTGTATGTCACTAGAAACACTTGTAGTGGGCAAGAAACCTTTTCTGCACAATGGAGCTGGCCCTAGAGCTGCATTCTGGTCACTCTGTGACACTGAACCTGTATTGGACCTGATATCAGATTGAAGACGTCTGACTCCTAAGGCATTGCAATGGATCCTCTTCATGGGATGGCTGTAGTGATTGCAATTACAAAGTAATCTGAGCCAGACCTCCTGTGTATTTGCTCTGATGAGGGCACTGTAGTCACAGATCAGGAAAGCTTCAGAGCAGCACAGAAAGATAAGAAAATGATCTATGAACTGAGAAAATTAATATTTGGTAGCTACAACAGAGACATAAGACATCACAGGACCCAGCAGAACAGAGCTATGATGTTGCCAGAGATACATTTGTCTTTTATTACTTTTGGGTACGGTCCATCATTCTGACTGAGTGTATTGATGTCTATTGGTTATGGAAAGGTGAAACACCAAGCAGCGTATCCCAGTTCGCACAGTGGTAACAGGGATGTGCTTTATCTAAGTGCAGTGAGATAGCTAGAGACCATCCAATTCAAAGTCTGGGGAACAGACTCATTTAGTCTGCAAAGACTGTTCTTTGCTGAGGTGTAAGTGTATGTTCTGTACTCACTGAAGCAGTGTTCTTCTCAGAGCACTACAGTGCACTACAGCCTCAAAGCTGAATTGTTCAAGTTCAGGTCTAGGCCTTTTGCGTGCTATAATAGTTTGCCACAGAGAGAAACAGGGACCGCACAGAGGGTTGTTTGATCATCTGTGTAGGATCTGCCTTATGGCACTGCAGAATAGTTTTTTTTCCACTCTTTCTAACCATTGATCTTTGTTAAAGGGACAAAGTATTCTGGGATTGTTTTCATCAGCTTTTGTTTGTTTCTGAAAACAACAAAAGGGAACTGTTGAGAGCTGTATTCAGTATTGGCAATGAAGATCCCACTTTTTCTTTCCCATTGTCTTCTTCAATTTGCTAGCTAGTAACAAACAGCATAGTAACTGCCCTCTGCCTTCTCGCACAAGTGTCCTGAAACATTTTGGTACACTTGTGCCCAGGAGTGTATTCAATCTGTTACTAAACCCATGTAGCTAGTATATAGTTTGTTGTTGAATACTAAAACACCCCTAGAAAAGTTATTTAAGAAAACTAATTCAGAACCTGTCTCACAAACCTAATTCTCAAATGTTGGTAGGGAAATGGGAGGCTGGACAGAAAAGCATTAACTGAAATGTGATTTAAGAAGTTACTGCACCCATGAGTGTACCTGTGTCCATACTGGTTGGCCACCCCAAGATTCTTCACCCCTGATTCTCCGTTGCCATTTTGCCTCCTTTGCCAAGAGGCAAAAGGCTTGGTCCTTCTGCCGCCCGTTTCTGATGCTGAGGAGCAGCAGTGAACAAGGGCTAGAAAGTCCCATCTCAAGGGGCTGCCAGGGTTAATCTGTGGGTGGTTCCCATGTGCACCAAGTGCCATGCAGGACTTGGAATATGCAAGTGTTCTAGCTCAACCCTTTGCAGCTTCCCCTCCTTGCTTCCCCCCTTTATTAGCAAAGGAGCCCTTCACTTGGATGGGGAGCAAAGCCAGCCCAGGGCTCGGGAGGAGCAATGACCAAAAAAAAAACAAAAACCCATACTGCAGCTTGTAAACCAAAACCTCCCTTGGGACTGCTACTAAAAGGAGATCAGAGAGAATTCCTATGCCAATAGGCATCTGGATTTCTCCCCCACACACTGTCTTGTAGCTAGTAAATTTCTGGCCTATCAGCTTAGTAATGTAGTCATAATGCATTTATTTGCTCCCTCCCTGGGCAGGCAGCAGGGAAGCATGGGCATGGAGAGCTGCACAGGGCACAGCAATACTGTAGTGCTGAAGGACTGATCAGAGCTGCACCTTTCATCATCACACTGATGACACAGGTCAGAGAGCCCCAGAGAGATGAAAAGGATAAAGCATTGGGGAGTGCCTCTGTCAGAGCACATGTGCCCTGGCCAAAATGTCACACAGGCTGGCAGGCTGCCTCCATGGACCCACCCTTGCTAACCTCTATCCAGTTGGTGATGGTGCAGAAAGGGCTGTTTATGGTTTATTAAGGCATTTGAGTTTACACATTACGGCAGCCTCACATGAAGCAGCCCCTGCTGTGAAGGGCTTGAGGGAAGAGCTGGATTCTGAGCTGACGGTGGAGAGCCTGGCCACAAGCAATTAACTAGGTAGGTGTCATTTTACACTCAGTTGCTGGGGAGCAGGAATTGGGAGGAAACAGGGAGGGACCTCTGTGGTCTCCAGAACATGACTTTTTAAGTAGCTGTGTTTTGGGGAGTCAGAGACAGCCTCTGTGGCATTCAGCACCAGAGATTTTTATCTCTGGGAGTATCTATGGCTGCAAAAGCCCATTTAAAAGACTACATTGATTTCTTGCCTGGGCAGTATCTGTAATCGTTTTCATGAGCATCAAATCAGTACATGAGAGGAAGGGTGTGTTATTTACCTGTATGTACAGGTCTGTACTGGCAGACCATACATATATTCAAATGGACATAGGGCATTTTTCAGCTGTGGCAACTACATTGCCTTGGATATTTAAACAGTATTGTTGAAAGTGTTTTATATTTGAGGGGAGCTTTACATGAATCTATCAAAAGCAGATGCCAGAGGTGATGTACATGTCTGAAGGAGTAGGTTGGGACAGGGCACATAAACACCAGGTACAGTTTGAGGGTAACAAGAAATTTCCATTTTGGGATTTTCTTGCTGACCTAAATTCTATCTGTTCTTTTGAAGAAACAGTTTGGAAAGGGTAAAAATTTTAGACTGAGTATGCTGCAGCAATAGCAGTTTAAAAACAGCAAACCATCTAACTCGCCAACAAACAACTTGCTTATGAAAAAATTAGCATCTCCCCCCATCCCCCAAATATTTATTTTTTACAAAGTTTTTGAGATTACTACTTTTTAAGTCTTGGCAGGTGAGACCAAGTTCAGGTCATCATGCAGAACAGGTGCAAAACACCCCAAAGCACCTCACAAACCACAACAGATGAAGTCCTCAGGGTGTATCAGATCACAAAGGCCCAGTATTCAGGTACCCACAGATGCTCCTGCCCTGACCCTGAAACCATCTCTTAGAAACTCCAGGAAGGTAAAAGAGCTGAATGGAGACATCAGTCCCTCTAAAAACAGACTCGGCACCCTCTTTCCTTGTATTTGCCCACCCTCGGTAGGCTGACTGGGAGCCTTGCAGTTTGCATTTGGAAACCAATAGCCAGGATCTGTCAACTGAAGGCAGAGGTTTGGCAGATACAGTTTCAGTTGCAGGACTCCGGGAGCACAGCTCTGAGGAACATAAGTCTAAGTGTATCTCCAAGCATTTCTTCTCTCAGCAGCTTCCCTGCTTGGTGCATTTTCCTTCTCTAAGGAAACCTTCAAGAATTCCTCCTACAGGGAAAACCTTTAAAACTTCAGGCTAATGGGGAGGGCTGAGGTCTTAAGATAGCTAAAGCAAGAACAGAAAACATCTCCCCTTTTCCATTCCCCCTTTCACTTGCTTTCTCATTCTCTTGCTTTCCGAGCTCAACCACCCAGCATTCAAATACACAGCAGTTCTTCCACATTATCCTTTTCTTCCACACCAACTGTCCAGCCATTTTGGAGAGTGTGGCCTTTTTGCCACCAAAGTAACTCCTAGAAGGAACATTACATTGCCAAGAAGACCAAGGAGTGTTCCAGAAGAAATCCCCAAGGGCTGCCAGACTCTCAAGGTTTGGCACTTGGCCCTCAGCATGCGTAGTCTCTGACCCCCACTTCTCTTTGTGTTAGCCTGGGAGCAGGAGAGTGGGTGCTGACAGTTTTTTTCTTGGCTTTGGGTGGGCCAGGGGGCCTTTCAGCTGCACTTGCAGGATTTCACCACCATGTTGGAGAGCTGCTCCACTTTGGGGGTCCTCCCAACATAGTACAAGATAGTGAGTGGCTCCAGGTCCTGGGGAACACAGCAGGGTGAAGCAGATGCCTCAGGGTTCAGCGTGTTATATAAACCCAGCACCTGCAGGAACAAAGTAAAAGCCGTGACAAGGTCAGGAATACGTTTAAGTTGGTTGAGGACAGGAAGGGGCTGCCAAGTAAACAAGTCTCTAGGTGTTTGGACTGTGCTCATCAGAGGGTATTTCCCTGAGGTGAGTAATACTCCCCTGTCACTTCCTGATCATGGCCTGCTTCTAAAGGGTCTCTCCTGCCCTGGCCTGACTCTTGAGAGTTTTTTGTTGGTTTTTTTTTTTCTAATTGTAATACCCTTGCTCTCTGTGACTGATGCCTAAGGGTTGAAGGAGTGCAAGTAGCTGTCTCCTTTAATCTCTAATTTGATACGACAGTGTGTCACAATTTTTGTTTCTAACAAGGTTGGGTGTAAGCAGCCTGGGGCCACACTGTCTTGGATTCTATTAAAGAAACCAGAAGAAAGAATATCAGTGCTGCTTATTTAAACTAGAATCTCCAGATAACACTGGATGGATGGCAGTCCTCTCAAAGATCCACAATTCCCTCCCAGCTTTGAACTGTCTGATGTGATGCCTTGCCCCTCCACTCCGTCCTCCAAGTCACTACACTGTAATACTGGAGCCAGGACAGTGTCCTGTGGGACCCCACTGGATTCTTCCTCCCAGCTGGCCCCTGCCCACAGATGACTATACACTGAAGCCTTGTAACCACTACAGAACTGTTGCCACATTTCTTGCCAGAGGTGACCACTTCTCAGCAGTGAGCATGAGCTCAGCTGTGCTACTGTGGTCTCTTTAGTGCTTATCTGGTATGAAGGACAGGGTCTGGCACATTGTATTTTAACTACTTTACAGTCTTTGAGGATGAGAGGTGCTAAGGATACATCCTGTTATATCATCCAGACCCATGTAATTGCAGTTGTGATAGAAACTCTCTGGGATCCTAAGCAAAGTACCCTGGCTGTACACATGCTCTGGAGCCACTACTCAACAGCAAGTTAAACAGACTGGTGAGAAGTCTTCTTTTCACCATGTCTTTCCTAAATGGTGCTGGCAAGCTGTCAACAGCTATATTGTTCTAAAGTTTTCCTCAATCACTTCACCATGCTTGCTCATTTCCTTTCTTGCTTAAGATCTTTAGGAGTCATTCTAAAGTCTCCTTTCTCTCACACTGATTCAGTCCAGTTACCTTCTAGAGAGCTTCTCAGGACAACCAGATGGTAAAGCTACATGCCCATTACCCTTTCAAAGCTGTTCATTCCCTTGCTTTGCCTTGTGCTTACTGCCCAGCATCTGTTCACTTCTTCATTCCCACAGATCAGCTGTTCCCACTGATATTAGTCCTTGAGCTTCAGTGAACCTTACTGCTATGCAGAATCTCAAGCTGTCAAGAAAATGTTAGCATCTTTTCTGAAATATCATCTTTAACTAGTTAGTTATTCTTCAGCTGAACCTGCTTTTTCCAGTAACATTTTCAGTGAAATATGAAGTTAATTTGCTAGTGAGCTGTTGCATTATCTGGATTGCTGCCTTTTGTCTTCTGTGGGCATAAGCACAGGATTTTCCTCCGGCTTTTCCTGCTTCAGCAGTGGACTGTCTGATCCTTAGTCTGTCTTTTTCTCTTGATACTTTTCCCATGCTTGTGCTTTTCTATTAGTTTTACTTTCTTCCACTCTAGCCAGGCTCAGACTGTATTCTTCCCAAAGACTGACGAGAGGTTATGCCTAAGTTACCTAAGGACACTTGCTTTCTGCCGAGTTTTCACTCCAAAATCTCACTGCGTAGTAGCTTCCTCCCTGCTGTAGGTCAGGTAGGATTTATGCAGTTGGAAATTATATCTGTGAGAAAGGAGATCTTACTGAATCATTTCTAGACATGGGCATGGATTTCCCATCACTTTTGGGCTATAGCTGCCCCTTTAGAAGCAGATGGCAGACACATGCCATTGCACAACAGTTTTTCATGACAACCTTTCACAGAGTGTAGAAAAATCCTTTCTCCAGTGCAAACTGCAGGAGAAATTTTGGAAGATAATTACCATAACTGATTTTTATGTGAACAATTCAGTTAATACTACAGCAACTGCCAAGTAAGTACCCTAAAATGATCAATCCTGCTGTTTCACGTCTTATCCAAGAGACAACAGCATCTTTCTCCTCAGGACTTGCCTGAAAGCATGAACTCAGTATTGATTCCAAAGATAGCACATTTTCCCTGCTGAACCACCTAGGCTTTTATCTGTGGTTTCTTTGGAATGTTTTTCACAAGTATTGGTCTGAACTGCTTTTGCTGCTTTGAAGAGACTGGATATTGATCAGACTTAGGGAGGAAGGGGGAATCACCACCCCAAGCCCTGGCAGGATAATATACTGGATGTACCGTGCTGTGAGTGGTGTCTGCGCTGCGGAGGTATGGACAAGGGCCCGAACAAAAGTTAGCAAAGTAGCCCTTAGGCTCGTGGACCCATTTCCAGCCAAGGTCCTGTCGGAAGTCAATGTACAGAGGACGCACGCAGCAATTCTCCTCCAGGTTCCTGAAACACAGTAGTGAAACACAGTGAATCTAAAGGGGGCTGGGCACTGCTTGTGCTGCTGGAAGGCAGCTTTCCCACTGCCTCCATGAGGCAGCACCCAGCACTCCATCAACTGGCAGGGAGCTGCTGTGGAGCCCTGCTCAGCCTGTGTTCCAGGAAGGTGCTTGTCAATCTCTTTGAACCAGTGGCTCTGCCAGAAGCACACAGCAACTCTGCTGAACAGGTCAGTGGCCCTTGTGACACCATGGTGACCCACAGTCCCCTTAGAAGGCTCTGCCTTTTCCAGTGGCATGGAGTCTTGCCAGGCCTGCGCACCTCAGGCATAGGATCCAGGCAGGTTTCTCACTTACCGGAAACAGTAGTTGGTATCGAGGGCACGTTTCTTTCTCTGGCTTCCCAGCACCGGGCTCTCCAGTCGATGTGGGGGTAACATCATCAAGATGAGGTGGGGATTATGCAAGTCTTTCTGCTTCTTCAGGCGTCCCAAGTCCCCACGGCCATAGTCATCCTCACTGTCAATGCCTGCAGAAAAAGAGGATCCACAAAGAAGAAATCAGCATGGAAGTGGAAGATGCAACAAGAACTTTCAATGCATTTAACACTCATACTTGATCTTGAACCAGGTTCAGGCACCACATCCACTTACTATAGAACATCTTCCCTCACAGGGACTCCTTTATTTCTGGTGAATCTGATTGCTGTAAGCCTGAAATAGAGGCTTATGGACCACCTGTTTTACCATTCACAAACTGCTGGTGGGGCCATTAATCCATCCCTCTCACTCCTGGCTTGAGTCCCAGGACAGGCAGGAAGATGAATGGTTTAAAAAAGATGTCAGATAATTGGCACTCTGCAGAACAGCCTCAGAAATGGAGACTGTGGGGGCCAGCGGCTGCTGCCCAGGGCTGCAAGCCAGGAGGTTTCTAGTTCTTAGGCCAGCCAAGCCACTGACTCTTTGAGCCACCTCACACAGGATGCCTAACTTCCTTGTGTTTCAGTCACCCTAACTGGAAAGCAGAGCCTTTGTGGAAATCTGAGAAGGCATCAATTGAACTTCCCAGAGAGATGCTGAAATATAAAATTATTCCTTTCTGCAGACACTCATGCAAACCCACCCAGCCTGCCCTTCTTGTAACCTATGTAAATAGTGGATATACCCATATAATGAACATGCAAACCCAGATATGTATGTTTTAAGACAAATGCTACACAATATAAAATGCTTGAATACACAAAGCAAGACTTCATTTTTTTCTTTAGATGCTTGAAGCTTTCCCTTCCCCAACAGTCTCCCCTAACCCAGCTCTTTATCACCTTTGAACTTGATCTCCAGGACCTCATGCAAATTCTCCAAGATGTCCCCGTTGGGCTGAAAAGTATGGCAAGGACAGTGTATGCTAATTTCCAGGCCAAGGTTGGACTCTGAAAAGAAGATTACTCTGTGAGAAACAGTCTTTCTCAGCTAGGACAGTGCCGGGTGCAAGGAAGTTTTAGGGAGCACACATACTGTGCTAGACAGTGGGTTGGTCTCAAAGTCAGGAATGCTATCAGAGTTGGGGAAGAGAAGCTGCCTTGGGAAGAACAGGAAGGAAAAACCACCAGTTTTACCTTTGCCAAAAGCATTGCTCTTGCTAAAAGGGTACTTTCTGGGGAGGTAAAAAGGGTGCTTCTTGTTACTTTTTTTAGGCTATTCAGCATCCAAAAGCATTTGTGAGCTTCAAGGAGCTCCACTGGGGAAAAATGTATTTTGAAGAGCTGGCTTTTGGTCTCTCTTAAATCAGTTTTGCCATCCTCAGTACCTGTTATCTGGCTTCTGCTTAGTGTCTAGAGGAGAAATCTGAGAATAAGCAAGTTGGATATGGACAAGTAATTTCACTGGAAGCAGTTTCTCAGCAGCTGCAACCTCCTGTTTTGTTGAACTGCTAGCAGTCTAAGTCACAGACTTTCCAGAGGCAAGTCTATTTTCATAATAACTTCCTGGACCAGTCATGCTGTGTGGGCCTGACTAAAGGAACATAAGAGTCTTATGAAAGCTCCTTTTTAATGTTGTGCCATGAATTAAAACATCTGGCCTCCCGGGGCATTGACAAGGTGCCTAGCACCTTTTTTCCTCAGCACTATATATACTCTGTGATGACTTGTCAGCTAGTGTGCGTGCCCAGAGCTTGCTGCAGTTCCAGCTCTGAACTCCAGCCATCAGGACACAACTTAGATTGCTTGAAATAGGAGGAGCCTGCAAGCTCACAGCTTACCCTTCCAGGGAGTGGCTGCTTGCCAGTACCTGCATTCCAGTCTTCAGTGGCACCTAGCTTCTATCTGTGAGGCCAATCCAGCTGTGAGTCACGATGCCTTATGCTCCAGCTGTGAATGGGGTCAGTGTTCTTGCTGAGAACTGCCCCATAACTATCTGTTGGGCTGTCCAGCTGTGGCAGAGGTATGTTCTCTGCAGTGTTAAAAACTCCATCTGTCTAGGTGTGTCAGCCTCTGGTATTTCCTCACCTTTATACCTGGCAAGCTGTACACAGCTAAATAAACTGGGATCCTTGCTGCGTTTTCCCCTACTACATTTGCTCTAATCCACATGAATATTTAAGCAAAGCATTTGTCATTTTCTATGTATCGTTTAGATAAGCAGAGGGGTCCCCTCTGGGCTTAGTGCAAAGAATTTCCTCCTCCAGAGAATGAATCCTCATTCTGACTCAGCCCACAGAGCTACATGGTGGGGCCTCCAGGACAGAGCCAAGAATCTAACAAACATCACACATTGAGGAAGTTGTCTGGAGAAAGGCTTGTTCTCAGACTGAAAGAACCTGTCCTCTACATGAACCAAGCTCCTGCAACAAGGGGAGCAGAAACATACCCCTGTCAACACTGATCCCCATTTCTATGGATGCCTTGCCATGTGGTCCAGCTAAGACCCCTACCTCTGTGCAGAAGCCACTCACGCACGGTCTCGGTGACATCAAAGGACAGCCACTCAGGGGAGCCCCGTGTCTGCACATTCCTGCCACTGAGGTACCGCTGCTTCGCTATGTGCTCATCCGGCCGAAGGATCTGTGTCAGAAGGAGTGGTAGAAAAAATCAGCCAGTGCCATGCAGAAGGAAGGGATAACCTTCAGTCTTTCTTTCTCCCCCAGCTTGCTAAACAGTAATTCAGAAAGTTGGTCTTGGCAAGTGAGACACCAGGAATACCCTGGCTCAGGTGAGAAAGATATGCTTCACAACCAACTTGAACTCCAGAGACCTACACAATGCTTATTTCTGTGTCCTAAGCAGCCCACCTCTCTCAGTTCAGCATTGTTTTGAGGCACACATCCAGAGGCACATGGCAATTCATTTAATAGATGGGTTTGTTTGTGTATACACCTGTGGAATATGGATCTGGATTTCAGAGTAGAACCACTAGTAAATACAGCATCTTGCCACAAGTCACCTGCCCAGCAAGGTGAAATAAACCCAATTTACTGCATTCTCACTGTGCCATTTTCAGGTGTCCTACACTCTTCAACTTCTATCAAAACACACACCAGGGCAACTCAGGTTTGGAGACCTCTCCCTCTGTTCTGACATCTCTTCCCACTTCCAGACAAACAACCACAGCGTGTTCAAGGTGTTCCTTCCTGCAGACCCCAGGCTGACTACTGAACCTATGGACAAGCCCTGAGATCACCTCCTTGTCAGTTGTGTCATCTGGTGGAGAATTGCTCTGACCTTTGAAGCAGGATTCCAGGAAGTCCTCAAGAGCTACCATCCAAAGACAATTTTAGCTGCACTCTTACGGAAAACTGGAGAGATATGAGCCTGTGGGAATGTGCTGCCTGGATGCTAAGCTGTATCATTAGGTTGCCCAGTTCAGCCTATGACCACTTCCAAGCCTGAACCAGACCTTATTCTGTCAGAGTCCCAAGGTTCAAAGCAAACTCCTGGTAAGTACCTGGATTAACAGGTGGCCTGAATTGTGCTCCTGGGGAGCTGCTGCTGAAGGGAAAATTGAAAGCAAGTACTCTTTTTCTAGTAAATCAGTGACAAGACAGAGAGCTCCATCCATTGGATTAGCACCAACTGTACTGCAATAGTCAAAGGAACAAAACTGCCAAGGGACCTACACATGCAGATGTGACAGGAGGGTCAAAGCTGCTCCACTGATGAGGGGCTCCCCTTCCAAGCGGGAAAAGGGCAGCACTACATTGTGAAAGGAAAGAAAGGTGACCGTATCACTGCATATGGTGGAAGAAGCCATATGAAGTTGCAGCATGCAGTTTCTTCTCTCTCTTCTGTGGCTCTGCACATATCAGTTGAGGCAAACATTAAGGAGTCAAGCAACTCTGGGCTCAGACACTGGGGAAGGTGATAATAATACTCACCTGGAAGAGCTCAATGCGCTGCTCACTGCGTTTGGAGCTTGGGTTGGGCACACGCAGCACCCGAAACTCAGCCCGGAATAGGTTGGTACTGTTCTTCTCTGCTGAGGACACATTAAAGCGGAACACGTTGGAGGTGACCCCTTTTGGACAAATGCCCAACTCATCTAGGAGAAAGAAATTTAGAAAGACTGAGAACCACATCTCTGAGGGGCAGGATCTCAAATAAATATTGTTTGAGAAAGAGCTTTCCAGTAGAGACCTGTCATTCAAACATCTCGCCACCTGTGAAGCACTGCTATCTAGCTCAAGATAACACAGGATGAATTCATTCAAGTTTGGTCTACATTGCAAAATTTTGCAAACATTACCACTACTGCCATTGTTATTTCAATGCCACAAGACAGAGAATCAGTAGACATCAGCCACAGTATGTTTATTATTATGTCTTCTACCTCTGCTCACCAAACATTGCTAATACTCATGAATTGGCTGCATCCAAAATGACAACCCCAGCCCAGGCAATGGGGCAACCTCACTTGCTGTTGTTTCTCTCCTACTGAGCTTATTAGTCTTCAAGGCTCTAGCATCATGAAAGCTTCCTACAGACAAGACACAGCAGCTCCTGCTCTACATCCACATGCAGGCTTGTTTGTAGCCCTGCAGAGCATCTCAGATGACCTCTGACTGTTGTCCAATGCAGCAGGAGGCTCTTATGTCTGCTGATACTGAAGTTGCTTCTAAACAAACAAATACAGAAAGAAAAACTATCACCTATTCCCAGACATGGTTCCAGTCTGTGACAAATAGGCTAGAAGCCCTAGCTGGAACGACCTTCAAGTCACATTCCTAAAGTCTTGCAGGTCCCTCTTTTGATCCCACCATCACTATCTCCCTGAGAAATAGCTTCTGAAGATGGGATAGTGTGAAACAGCACCTGAGTGCAGAGCTTCACCTCCCATGCCATATTCTGATTTCAGCAACACTGATGTACACTCACATCAATGGAGATTAAGGTCTTCCTCTTGTGCTACACTCAAATTCAGCAAGCAGGAGGCTGCCAGTTTTCAAGGATGTGTTTTTAGGGTGCTGAAATTTTATTCAATAAGCTAATGACCAGATGCTTACATTGGGCTTTAATTGGAGAAGTTTTTGTCATTAGTACTACTGAATGGAACAGCATTCCCATATGGGAAAGTCTCTAGCTGTTATTGAAGAGATGGCTGTTCATGAATCCCAGGAGACCAGACCCCACTGCAGGCACCAGCTGGCCTGCTTAGCCCAGCAACCCTGCAGCACAAGGAATATCCCCAGCCACACACAACTGCCTACTTTGGAGACTCCACCCCTTTGACAAATTCAAGGTTTGATGCCACAGAAAAACCCAGCAGAAAACCCAAGTTCTCATTAAACTCAAGATCTCATTAAGTTCCCAAAGATGTCTTCCTAGCTGAAGTGTAACACTGATAACTGTTCTGTGTTCTAGACCTAGGCAGATACTGTGTTTCAATAGCCCCTGAAGCTGCTTTGCACGCCTAGCCCTATTAATAGTGCTGTTAACAGCCTGCCCTTTCATTTCAGACCTGACTGCCTGGCCGTAAGGGGTGTCCCAATTATCATCAGAAATGCCTTTTTGCATCAGACCAGTGGTCAGTCTAGCTCAGTATGTTCCCAACAGTAGTGCTTTATCTGACAATCTATTTAGAGACTGCAAATCTGGTCCTACAGCACAGACCTAATGAGACACAACTAATGCTTTATCATCTCCTTAATATTTTTGCCTAAATTAGACAGCCATGGTGGTAAGACATTACATCTATTGTATTTTGCTTGCTGTCCCCACATTGCTTTCTACCTACTTAATTCACCATCAAGGTACTGGTCTTGGGACATCTTCCCAGTGAAAATAGCTCTCTTTCCTCCTCTAAAACTTTCACATTCTCTTTGTACCCTGGGAACAAGCCCTCTGTGCTGCAGAAATGGAGCTGTATTCTGTGTTTCACTCTGAGCCCTGGGAGGCCGGAGCCTGCTTCTCATAGCAAGGGGTTCAGGATACAGGTCTCACTCCCAGGAAACTTGACAGCTTTGGGGCAAAGTACTTTTTTGCACAAGGTCACAGGCAAAGGCAGCAACAGGATTTTTCAGGGAATTTGGTCCAGTCCCAGCTGAGGTGTGTTAATCACACTGGAATCCAGACCACCACAAGCACAGAACAAAGCCTGGAGGCAATATTCCTGCAAACTGTCCCAGTCCACAACACTCAATGGCAGTAACCAAGCCAGGAGACTGGGAATCTGTGATACCCTGTGCACCCATGCCAGGCTATGTCTAGTATGACATATCTCACAACTGGACCCTGCTATTACTGTGGAGTCCAAACAGCCCAGAGCTGTCCACTGCACCAATGATGAGACCAGTGGCCTCTTAGTGCAGATAATGTGACAATGTAAGCAGTGTGCATAATGTAAGCAGGTTTTTTGGGGAGCTTCCGCCTTCCTACCACTGCTCCGAGTGAGGTGCAGGCTCACCACATGCTGCCGATCCAGCAGAAACAGCTGTTGTTTCTGGCAAGCCCCAGGAAGGCTGATGGCTGTGGAGTTTGAGTTTGATAAGAAGGGTAGGCTGTCTGTGAGCAGGTATTGCCTCACTCTGTATTATACCCCTGAATCACCGTGTTTCATGCCAAAGCTGCATAACTTCGGAGAAAAAAGTTGATCTATCTGGAACTCTGCAGGTGGCAGGTTTGGAGGGAATAGATGCTTGGCCCTAGTGACCCATGACTTTAACTGCCTTGTCTCTCAAGCTGCCTTGAAAAATGACATGTGTTTTTCCTCAGGAAGGTAAGCAAAAAGCTATTTGCAGGACTGTTACAGATGCTCTCCAAGCCTGAACCTAACCAAGTCAGTGGTTAAGGAGGTCTGATCCACCTGAATTTTATGAGATCCTGACACCAAACAGCTCAGAGAACTTGGCTCTCCCCCCCTGCTATTTTTGCTCCTCAGCTCTCCTCACTTTTGGGTCATGCATCTTTGAAAAGGATGGGTTCTCTGAGCCAACATGACACTTGACTAATAGTCAGGAGCTAGAATAGTTTGTGTG
>VZTX01009918.1:720-17515 GCA_013400915.1 Pardalotus punctatus
ATTCCTCACCTTCCACATCCAATTATTCCTCACCTTCCTCACCAGTCTCTTCCTCACCTTCCACACCAGACTCTTCCTCACCTTCCAAACAGGACCATTCCTCACCTTCCACATGGAACCCTTCCCCACTTTCCACAGTGACCATTCCCAGCCTTCTACACCAGATTTTCCTCACCTTCCACAAGGAACATTCCCTACCTTCCACAACAGATTGTTCCTCATTTTCTACATCCAGTTTTTCCTCACGTTCCACACCAGACCCTTCCTCACTTTCCACACCCAACCCTTTCCCGCAGATTGTCCCAAAATAACTCACAGGGCAGGACATCAACACCCCAGAAGGAAATGGGGAATTCACCATCAGATTCTGTGCAAAAATTCCGGGTTGCATTCCCCCTGTTCGAGGCTCAAAGCAAATCCACACCATCCTACACCGGATTTTGCTCCCTATCACATCAAAATTCCTCCTCCTACTCCACACTGTTTATTTTGGCTTCCCAGCCAGCCCATTGGCTGCACTGCATGGATCGCATTCCCATCATCTCCATCACATGGAATCGTGCCTTAACCATAATAAAACTTGGATGCAGGGAACTGAACGACCCGGCTGCTCCGACCTCCTCATTCCCTCAAAACACCCTCAAATGTCAAGTTCCTCCACGGAGGGATTTTGTTGTATTTTTCCTCGAGGAAAAAGGGATGGATATCCATGGATAGGAGTCACTTTTCCAACAGCCAGGAAAACTCAGCCAAGATTTGTAATGGGATCTTTAAGGTCCCTTCCAACCCAAACCGTTCCATGATTCCATGAATTGCGGAGGACAGAGCCCACAAATCCCCACTTTGAAGGGTCCTCATCCAGCAGGGACAGCGCCTCAAACCACCCACAAAACTCTCAAATTCTTTCCAAGGAATCCCACCAGGACCACGGGAAGATTTTTGATCATTTCCTCCCGATTTGACACAACTGGCACCCATTTTCCTGCAGTACAAGGAAAATCACAGGACACCCTTGGCACAACTTCTGCTTTCCCCACGTTTTTCCCGAATCCCACCCCCCAAATTTTCACTCCAGCCTCTTGCTCACGGCGCACGGTGGCCAAAGAACTCCACGCCAAAACTGCCAGGAATTCCTGCTGGAGTTTTTTTTTTTTTTTTCCCCATGGATTAGCTGCTACCAGTAGCCTCCCAGCACGAGGGTTAATTCCCACCGGGATACAGCAGAGCTGGATCAACAATCCGGCACCTGAAAGACACAGCAAGGTACCAGCGGCACAAAGGAGATGCAAATAAATTTGCATATCCGAGCATCAAAGGCTCCACGAGATTCCGGAGTGTGAAAACATCTTTTCCCTGCGAGATACCGAAGGAACGGCAGCGGGAGCGATGGGAGTGGGAGGACAGGAGAATGGGGGAAAAAAAAAAAAAAAAAGACAAAAAGTGTGACTGTAGCAGGAGCTCGACAGTTGGAGAAATTCCAAGGGAACAGCAGAGCTTGGGCACAGGGAAAACAGTTGGGAAGATGCTGGCGGGATGGTGGAGCCGGGTGGGGGTTGGGATCTGCTCCCAGGGAACACGGGACTGGATGAGAGGAAACGGCCTCAAGCTGTGCCAGGGGAGGTTTAGGCGGGGATTGGGGAATATTCCACCTGGAAAGGGCTGTAGGCCCCATTCCCAGAGGGATTTGACATCCCTGTGGATGTGGCACTTGGGGACACGGCCAGCGGTGGCCTCGGTTGGGCTCCTTGATCTTGGAAATCTTTCCCAACCTCACCCATTCCATCATTCTAAGGGCGATACTCAGCGGGATTGGAGACAATTCCTGCAGGGAATGACCAAAAAACGATGGGAGGAGGAGAGAACTCAAAGTTTGATCCCAAGGGAAGAGGACAGAGGTCCTGGCACTAAAAAACAAGGAGCAGCTCCATGATGGAGTTCACACATCCCTGCAGCTCCACCGGACGCCGGGAGCGCTGGGAAAAGCAGACAGAAGAGATATTTTCGTGCTTCTGCAGCTTTCCGACAGAATTCCGAGTCTCTCCTCACAGGGATGAAGGAATTTCTGCTGGAGATGTGAGAAAAGCAAGCGAGGGGAAATGGAGCAGAAGGAAAACGTGAGAAATAAAGGCAGGAGGGGGGCAAATTTTCCAGCAAATCCCACAAGGCTCCTCAATAAATTTCTCAGACCTTCCAGGCCTGTTACAAAGTCCGGGATAACCTGGAAAATCCTGGTTTAGCAGCTGTGTATTCCACAGGCGGGAGAAAAAGCCAGGGTTGGGTGGAACGGAAAAACCCTTCCAAAATCCCAACGAAATAAGGCAGAACTAAGATTTTTGGGGAGATGGAGCCCAGGAACGACAAAAAGTCGAAGAAAATGGAATAATTCATGGAATTTTTAATGCCTTGCTGGAGCGTGGCTGAGCCAACCTGAAATTCCTGAAATTCCATGAAATTCCTGAAATGCCTGAAATTCCTGAATACCTGAAATTCCAAATTCCATGAAATAGGAATCGTGGAATGGTTTGGGTGGGAAGGGACCTGAAGGATCTTCCAGACCCAACCCCTTTCCATGGGCAGGGACACATTCCATTATCCCCGGGTGCTCCAAGCCTCATCCAGCCTGGCCTTGGGCACTTCCAGGGATCCAGGGGCAGCCACAGCTTCTCTGGGAATTCCATCCCAGCCCCTCACCACCCTCACAGCCAAGAGCTCCTTCCCAATCTCCCACCTAAATTTCCCCTTTCCCACAGGGAAGCCATTCCCTGCGTCCTGTCCCTCCACCCCTTGTCCCAAATCCTTCTCCAGCTCTCCTGGAGCCCCTCTAGGCATTGGAAGGGGCTCTGAGTTTTCCATGGATCCTTCCCTTCTCCAGGCTGGACATTCCCAGCTCTCCCAGCCTGGCTCCAACCCTTGGATCATCTGGATTTGCTCCAACAGATCCACGTCCGACTTAGCCGAACGCTCCAGGAAAGGAGGAAGAGCCGGTGACGGGTGCAGGCAGACACAATAAACAAGATTTTTGTCTCATCCCATTTAAATCAGGTGCCCTGGAAGCCATCACGGAGCTGTCAGGATGATTAATCCCTATTTATCCACCACCGGAGCAGGGAACGATCGCCGGGCTGGCAAGTGGGAAAGCCAAGGGAAGAGGAACCGCGTGCGTGTGGGAGAGAAACGCTCCGGAGGCAGCAGGGATGAGGAGCTGACTCAAAACTTTGGGATTTGTGGTTGGAGCTGCAGATGGGAGCCGAAAACGTAGGAGAAACTGTTGTGGGATAAGCAGGCTGTGGAAAGAGGGAATACCTGCAGCACCAGTCGGGTCAGGCACTCCGCTTTGCCCGAGGAATATTTAAATCAGGATTTTCCCGGTCTTCAGGGCTCAAAGCAGAGTTTTAAACCAGTTTGGGGGTGGTTTAAGTGCCTGGAACTCAGTTCTCCCAAGGAAAAATTTTACAGAACAGAAGTCTCGAGTGCTCATGAAGAGATTCCTCAAAATAAAACATTTTTAGGAATTCTGACAGTGCTGGAATTACTCTACAGCAAAAAGCCCGTTTCCATCACCCCCACTCCATCCAAAATGGAATTATTCCCTGCCCTAAAGCCAATAATTTGATTTCAAAGCTCAAATTATTCCTTCCCTGTTTTTCCCAGGCTTTTCTAACTCTTAACAGCCCAAAACAAAGGGTGAGAATCATGGAAGGATTCTCAAAGACGTAGAACCACGGAATAACCCGAGCTCTTCCACGAGGATCATGGAATCCTGCACGGGACAGCCCCAAAAATTCCACCATGTCCTAGAGAGTCTTTTCCAAACGTTTCTTGGACTGGGAGATCAAACTCCACCACTCTGGAGAGCAGAGCAGGAGAGAAACCACCACAGAACTGCAAGAGATTCATCCAGCCCACCCATCACCCACATCTTGGAAAATCTGGAGAAACAGGGAAATTATTGTCCGGGAAATGATTCTTTTTTTTTGTCCCATCATTTTTTGGAATGACAATTCCGAAACTATTTACCTGTCACAGCAATTTTGGGGTAACAACGAGGATTTTTAGCGATCAGGATCCGTTTTTATTACACAGGACGGACAAAAGACCCAAATCCCAAATCCCACACGCTCTCCGTGGTGAGAAGGGGACCAAATCCTCCTCCTGAACCTGCTTCCCTTTGAATTCCAGCCTTCCCAGTCCTTTGTGAGAGTTCACAGCAGCCTCCTTTTCCAATAATAGGTGCCTGGAACAAAGCAGCTGAAAGGTTTGATTATCCCAGCGATGCCTTCCGTGAACAAATCAGGCTCCTGGCCCCGTGGGAGAGAAAAAAAATTCCCCTTTTTATCCGTGTCACCCTCGCAACGGAGCTGCCGAGGGAAAATAGGGCAGAGGAAACGCAGGGATCCCTTTGAAAAAACCACGGGAAAAGCAGGTAACCAGGTTAAAGGGATGCTACGTCATGGAATTTTTAAGGACGACAGGAGAATTCAGCGGATTTAACGCGATTCCCGGGGATTGGAGCCGGATGTGGCTGAGTCACGGGGGCTTTTCATGGAAGGGCTCCTCCCCTGGAAAGGTTCAAAGAACCCAAAACGCTTCCCGTGGTTAAACAAAGTTTGCTCTCCTGGAGAAGCCGCCCCAACCGGCAGCTCCTGCGTGCCCAAAGCCTTTAATCCCAGTAATTCCACCCTCAGAGAAATTTGGGAGCTCGTCCCGAAATGACAAAGCCAAGCAGGGCCCTTGAACCTGAACAGCAAGACCGGGAGATAAGGCAGGAATCAGCCAGGCCTGCAATTTGCTGGCTGATGAAAATCCCTGGAGCGGCAGGAGAATTAGGGAAATCATCCCCCAGACGCTCCGAGGAACCGCCGGCTGCCTCCCGGGAATAAACGATCCCATCCCAACATTTCTGGGATGGCAGCGGTTGTTTGGGCACGGATGAGACGTCGTTGGAGGCTCCAGAACTCGCTCGGCCTGTCCGGCACGGGATGAGCTTCGGGCAACGCGGGCGACTCATCCGAGGGAGTTGGCGAGGAATGTTTCCCACCACGATCTGTCCAGAAAGTTGTTTTTCCCAAAGTCTGAACCGCTCGGGATGTTCTCTGAGTGTCCATGGAGGAGGTCAGAGGTCAGCTGGACCTTGGCCACAAAATGGCTGCAGTTCTGAGATGCTGGAGAGGGAGTTGGGCAGGTTTTCTGGCAGAATCCTGGGCGCTCCTCCCACCAGCAGGACAAAATTCCAGAATGGATTGGGTTGGACCTTCAAGACCGTCCAGTTCCAACTCCCTTCCCTGGACAACTTCCACTATCCCAGGATGCACCAAACTCCACCCAACCTGGCCTTGGGGCAGCCATGGCTTCTCTGGGAATTCCATTCCACGGCCTTCCCACCTTCCCAAAATCCCACCTAACCCTGCCCTCTGGCAGCAGGAAGCCATTCCCTGTGTCCTGTCCCTCCATCCCTTGTCCCAAGTCCCTCTCCAGCTCTCCTGGAGCCCCTTGAGGCACTGGAAGGGCTCTAAAGCCTCTCTGGCTCCTTCTCTTCTCCAGGCTCGACATTCCCAGCCTGTTCCAACATGATCCAATGTTTTGGGGGAAAGGAAAATGAATCCCAACCCTCCAGACCTTCCCAACTGAGACCCCTTAATCCCAAATATTTCAACAGAAACTCATCAAGAACAACCCAACATCCCCGCTCAGAAATTCAGGAAAAGATTCCCGGATGACGCGGCATTCCGAGACACAGATCCCGGGAAGTCTGACCTCAACGCCAACCCCAAAAAAAGCCTGGGAAATGAATTTCCAGGGAGGAATAGGAATTTCCAGACACTGCCAATGCTCCGAGGGCATTTCCAACCCCTGAGCAACGCCATCATTGGGTTCCTCACCCAACGGTGCCTGCCCGGCTCAATTCCGCCCATCCAGACACGGATTCCTCGGAGCGACGTCGGAGCCGGAGGGAATCTCATCTGCCAATCTGAGAATCGCTGACCCGTGCTCTTGGAAGGGTTGGAAAGTGTAATTAAAAATGCAGGAAAACGATGAGGAGAGCAGGAAAAATTCCTAAAGCATCGAGGTTTGGTTTGTTTGGGGTTTTGTTTTTTTTTTTATAATTTATTCTCCTCAGGCTGATAAATGCCACTTGCACCCAGGCGAGGGCGAGACAGAAATTTGGGATCAAAAAGCTCCAATTTGAGGCGGGGAAGGAGGATCCCACCCCCGAGACGTCTCCTAAATCGGGGTCCCAACGAGATCCACCCACTCCTCCCGTTTTTCTCCTCCGAAAATCCGACAAAAAAAAAATCCCTGCCGGCTTTAAATAGGAAAAAAATGAACCACGAACATCCAAAACCACTCCGTGATGGTCCAGCCGTCTCCGGGCTCAGAAATCTTTTTATAAAACATTTTCCTTCCTTCTTTGGACAACAAACAAATTGAAGCAACCGATCGATACCGAGAGAGCTCCGAAACCCAAATCTCATTCCGGCTGCATTAGGAATGTTTGAATATTTCCAATTATTCTTCCTCCTCCTCCAGCTGACAGAAGAGTTCCTGAGTCAGATGTGGAAAAAACCCAGATCTGCTCCGAATATTTTCGCCCTTTAGAGCAGTTTGAGGACTTTTTTTGGGGATAAAATGGAATTTGGGGAGGGTGAATGAACCTAAAAAAAGAGGAAATTTGGGAGGGGTAAACGAGCCTAAAATGGGGAAAGAAAAAAGTGCAACTTGGAAGGGTTTGCATTTAACATCTGCGCTCAAGGAATAGGGAAAAACGGCATTCCTTGGAAATATTCCACCAATTTAAGAGCTGATCTGAGCTTAAGGAAGATGGACACTACCAGGCAGGATGGTTTAGGATGGAAAATTTGGGATTCCCTTCCCCAGGAATCATAAAAACGCAGTCAGAATAAAGAAAAAAAAAAAAGAAAAAGAAAAAAAAGAAAAAAAGAAAGAAGACAAGGAGAGATCCCACGACACCCTTTGTCATTCCTATTTCTGTGGATTTTTAACTGGAATTTTTCTGATCTCCTGCATCAAACGGATCCAGCCTCAAATAGATTCTACATTAAGGCCTCGTTATCCTTCCCAGCCAAAAAAATTCCCAAATCTCTATGCCAAGGCTGGACAGCCCTTTCTAGGAGGGAAAATTTTGGAATTTTCCCAAAATCAAACTCCAGTTTTGGAATTTTCCCAAAATCCAGCCTAAACCTCCCCTGGCACAGCTGGAGTTTGCTCTCATCCTGTCCCTCGTCCCCTGGGAGCAGATCCCAACCCCCACCCGGCTCCAACATTCCGACAGCATCTTCCCAAATGTTTTCCTCGTGCCCAAATTCTTGGAATTTCTCCAAGTGTCGAGGTCCTGCTACAGCCACACCTTTTTGTCCTTTTTTTTCCCCCCCATTCTCCCGCCCTCCCACTCCCCTCCCATTCCTTCGGTATCTTGCATGGAAAAGATGGGATAAAAAACATTCCCGGGCAAATTTTGTCCATGAATGGAGAAGGATCCAAAAAAATCTGTTCCGGGGCATCCTCAGACCATCCTTGTGAGGTCACATCCTGCCCGTTCCCTTCTCCCTCAGATATTCGGGATGAACGACAAAACCTCTCCCAATTCCAAGCCTTCCCCTGGAATTCTCAGTTCTACGAAGGAGCCAAAGCAGGAGCTGCAAGATCCTCAAATCATGGAATTTTTTTTTTGTGATTTGACCCTTGCTCCGAGGTTTCTGCTGTTCCCGCTCCAGCAGTTCCTGCTGTAAATTTTCCTGATAAAAAAGGGGATTTTTACACAAGAAACACTTCCCAATACTCCAGAAGCTCCATACAAGTCTTGTCCTTATAAAGTCCACTCTAATTCCCGCAATTTCCAGCAAATCTCCACGGCACCGATCCATAAACTCATTTATTCCTGCCCTTCCTAACCCCAAATACCTCGAAGGTTTCCCTAATTCCACGACTTTCCAGGAACAACAATTCCTAAAAACCCCACAGAGGCGACACCAAATCTCCCTTCATTCCCCGGTACTTAAATTTCACTGGAATATTTTTACGTTCTCCATAAACAGGGATTTAGGAACTCAGCATCCACACGAGAACGGAAGCGCTGCCCCCACGTTTTCCTCACAACCATTCCGAAATTCCCTGTTTTTTTTTTCCTGAGCCTGCACTTCATTCCTGATCACGATCAAAAAGCCTCCACGTCCTTCTCCGCGCACGCAACTTCCACGCGTAGCCCGGAGCATCCTCGGCCTCCTTCACATCCAGTTTTCCTCTCCCGAGTTTCTGTCCCTTTGGATTAATTCCACAGTTATTGGTTTTTTTTTTTCCCCCCCGCCACGTTTCTGTTCCCGGGTTGGAGCTGGGTGAGGGTCAGGGTTTTCTCCCAAGGGAATGAGGGACGGGATAAGAGGAAACGGCCCCAAGTGGCATTTGGAGAGGTTGAGGTGGGATATTTTTGGGAAAAATCCTCATGGAAAGCGCAATCCAGGGATTGGATTAAAGACCATCCAGCTCCAACCTTCCCCTATCCCAGGTTGCTCCAAACCCTGTCCTTTGGACACTTCCAGGGATGGGGCAGCCACGGAATTCTCTGGGAATTCCATTCCAGCCCCTCAAAAGGAAGAATTCATTCCCAACATCCCATCTAACCAGTGGGAAGCCATTCCCTGTGTCCTGTCCCTCCATCCCTTTCCCAAAGTCCCTTTCCAGCTCTCCTGGAGCCCCCTTAAGCCCTGGAAAAGGCTCTGAGATCTCCCTGGAGCCTCCCTGAGGGATAAATAATTCCTGCCACCCAGGAACATCCGACACGAATCAGGAAAAGAGGAATGAGACGCTTGGATCAGGGAATGTGGGTGGAGGGAGATCCGTGAGTCACCGATAACCTTTAATCGCTTCCGCGGGCAGATTTGTACCCTCTGCAATTCCCTTTTCCAAGTTCTCCGGAAAAAAAATCACCCACGGCACTGAAATATCCAATCTGCTGCCCCAGGCTCGGTTTTCCAAGCTTCCGTGTTTTCCACGCTCCGTTTGAGGGAAAGGGAACAAAGAAGGGAATCGGAATTCTCGGCTTCAAAGTGGGATTTGACACAAGGAGGGAGAACTCTTAAACTCAGCCCATTTATCCCTAAAAAATCCTCCTTTTCTCCAGGATGAGCCGCCCCAGCTGCTCCTGGTGCTCCAGACCCTTTCCCAAATCCGTTCCCATCCCTGGATGCGCTCCAGCCCCTCCACGTCCTCCTTGCCACGAGGTCTCCAAACCCCATCCCAGGATCTGAGGTCCCTCAGCACGGTGGGAATGTCGCTTCCCTGATCCTCCTGGCCACACACGCTGGGAATTCCCACAAAATCACACCCCAAAAGGCCGCTTTTTCCATTGTTAAAAGCCTTAAGGAAAGATATTTGCCAGGAATATCCCAATTTTCCAGTTATCCCCGCTGCCCAAAGGACAGAATTCCAAAGGCCCCTCCGTGGGCTGATCACTGAGGCAATTCCTGAGGAACACAAGGAATGAGGATTAAAAGTCTGGATCGGGATTTTCCTGCATGGAAAAACACTGGGAAATGGAGGATTCTGCTTTTTCTGCACACCCAGCTTGGCTTTTCCCAAATTTCCTCCCTGCGTTATTCCATGGGTTATTCCCACGGGTTTTCCCACAAAAACCCTTCCCAACCTCGTTTTCTGAGGGCGGTGAGGCCCCGGATTGGAATTTCCAGGGAATTCTGTGGCTGCTCCATCCCTGGAAGAGTCCAAGGCCAGGATGGGGCTTGGAGCAACCTGGGATAGTGGGAGATATCCCTGTCCATGAAAAAGGGTTGGGAATTATTTTTAAGGTCCCTCCCAACGCATTCTTTGATCTTATTCCCGCTTCCATCCCGATAAAAATCCCTTTCCGTGCCACTTCTCCCTCCCAGCTGAGGGAAAAAAAGGGGGAATTGTTCAGGTGTGTTGGAATGTGACAAAACAGGAATTATTGGAATTATTCTGGAGTCACTTATCCAGGTTTGAAGTTCTGGGCATGGGATTTTCCTCAATAAAAAAAAAAAAATTAAAAAAAAATAAAATAAAAAAAGCAACTCGGGAAGTTCCTGCTAAAACAGAAAATTCCCAGATGGAAAATGTGTTCTCTGGGCCACTGTGGGAATTTTTTTGCCGCCACGCTCCGATATGGATTCCTCAAGGTGACATTCAGGAGATGTCAGAGATGCAGGAGGAGAAGGGGGGGAAGAAAAAATTCCCAAAAAGATGGATTTATTCGGAATTTTCCCCTTCCTGGGAAGTCTGACAGATCCGACAGCATCTCCTGGAAAAGGCACGGAAGTTGGGAACAGGGAAGGGAATGCTCTCTGCAGCTTGGGAGAGGCAGAGGGTGCAATGAAAAAATCAATTTAATTTGGAATTAAAGGGAAATAAAGAGGTTTTTCCATGCTTTCGTGGCCTGGCTGCTCCATTTAATCCAGCCACACTTAATTAGGGACACGCTAATCCCGAGGGAAGCCGCTCCCGTCCTGGCACCGTCCCCACAGGAGTCAGCGATCCAAGACCTCCAACCCAGCAGCATTCCTGATCCATTTAGACCGGATTTAAGGAAGGAATCGGTTGCAGGGAGGGTGGTGAGGGGCTGGAATGGAATTCCCAGAGAATTCCGTGGCTGCCCCATCCCTGGAAGCGTCCAAGGCCAGGTTGGATGGGGCTTGGAGCAACCTGGGATAGGGGAAGGTGTCCCTGCCCACGGCAAAGGTTGGAATTCCATGATCTTTAATCCAACCCTTCCAAGATTCCATGATTAAGAATTCCAGCCCCGTGGACAATTCTGAATCCAGCAGCCTCACCCGACAACCTCTGACCCAAATCCCACTATTTTTTTCTGGGAAGAGGAAGAAAATCCTCTCCCGCTTCACCCAGAACCCGCTGATGTGGTCAGAGATCCGTGAGCACAAATCCCTGGATTCCTCTGCTCCAAATTTTTCTGCCTGGTGGGTTTTTCGTTGTTTTTTTTTTTTTTTCCCTTTTTGTAATTCTTCCCAAATATTCCCAACCACATTAAATCTTGCCAAGGATTTTTGTTCCTTTTTTTTTTTTTTTTTCCCCAAGCAGCCCGATCCGGAAAAGGCTCCACGGGATTCCTCCTTTCCCTGTCTTTTAGGGGACATGGATCCAAGGATTCACCCTTTGGATTAAAGTGGAGAAAAGAAGTTTAGGAAGCATCCAGAAATCCAACTCCAGCTCCATCAATGGATCCAGAACACCCTCAAGGAGCAGCGTAATTGGGAATAAAATTGAGGATGCATCCATGCATCCACAAATCCCTGTACCCATGCTTGGGACGCATCCCTGAACGTGAGGAATTCAAAAATGGACGGCAAAAAGATCCAAAATAACCCTGGAATATGGAAAAGGAGGAAGACGGGATCTTCAAGGAGCAGCATTTTCCCATCCAAGTTCCAGGTGGACTGGAAAGGAAAGGATTTAGAATCCAAAGAGGTCCCAAAAAAAGATGGAAAAGGGCTTTAGGAAAAGGCATGGAATTATAGGAGAAGGGGGAATGGCTTCCCACTGACAGAGGGCAGGATTAGGTGGGATATTGGAAAGAAATTCCTCTCTGAGGGTGGGGAAGCCCTGGAATGGAATTCCTGGAGAAGCTGTGGCTGCCCCAGGATCCCTGGAAGTGCCAGGGTGGAGTAAGCTGGGAAAACGGAAATTCCCATGGCAAGGGGGTGGAATTGGATGAGTTTTTCATCCCAATCCAACCCAAACCATCCCATGATCCCATTATTTCATTCGCCCCAACATCCCGGACCAACGGCGGGTTGAAATTCCAAAGGAACCGGAATTCCTCCTCATCCATCCTCTTCTTCCCGCCAGGAACCCCACCCCGTTTCCATCCCATAAAATATTGCACTTTTCCATGCTTTTCCATGACCTCTCCCAGCCGGGCGTGAAGCGCACGAGCGAGATCGATTTAAAAAAAAAAAAAAAAAAAAAAAAAAAATCGCAATTCCGCAGCGCCGCTTCCCAAAGTAACGTTTTTCCGACGGCTTTTCCAAACCCCGTTGGAAGTCGTTTCCGTTCCGGCAGGGCACGGAGCAGAGAGGGAAGATCGATAAAAATGCAACGAGGCAGGCAGGGAAATGTCAGCACCTCGGGAAGAGGCGGCCCAGGATCTGTGGGAATCCGCAAACGGATCGGGCACGCGGGTTTTCTGTAGGGAAAACACCGTAAAGAAGGAGTTGTGCTTCAATCCGGGGATTTTTCCACGCTTTTTGGTGGTGAAGAAGAAAGGGAGAGCGTGGGCAAAGGTGGTCGTGGACCAGGGAGCTGAAATCCCGGGAAAATGGGAAGAGGGGTGGGGGTGTTCACCCGGAGAAGGGAAGAATCCAGGGAAATCTTGAAGTCCTTTCCAGTGCCTAAAGGGGCTCTAGAAAAAGCTGGAGAGGGACTGGGGACAAGGGATGGAGGGACAGGACACAGGGAATGGCTTCCCTGTGGAAAAGTGGAAATTTAGGTGGGATATTGGGAAGGAATTTTTCCCTCTGAGGGTGGTGAGGGGATGGGATGGAATTCCCAGAGAAGCTGTGGCTGCCCCTGGATCCCTGGAAGTGCCCAAGGTCAGGCTGGAACAACCTGGGACAGTGGAAGGTGTCCCTGCCCATGGAATTCCACAATCTTGAAGCCCCTTCCGGCCCAAACCATTCCCTGATTCCCTAATCCTCCCTCTCTGCCACATTCACGCCCAGAGATCTCCAATCCCCTTCTCCCACTTTTCCAGCTTCCTCCAGCATTTTAACAAGCGAGGAAAACTCCACCATCCCCCACAATTCCAAAAGCTCTGCTCCAGCCCGGAAACCGAACTTCCAACCCCCATTCCAGCCAGGAACGAAACCTCCCAGGATCCCAGTTCCGGGAAAATCCAACAAGCAAAATAATTTCAGGCCTCATTCGCTCCAAGTTTTACGAGATGTTTTCCAGCACTCAGAAATTCCCACCTTTTTCCCTGCGGGAAAAGCAATTCCTGCTTTTTGAGTGACACCACTGGGTCGCTCCACTGCCTCTTCCCACCTCCTTCCCGTTTATTGTTGGGAAAAAAAATGGAAATAAGATATATTTTCCTCTTGGGAATGTGGAGATGGGGATACCCATCTTCCCGAAAGTCATGACGACGCTTTTAGCTCCCTAAAAACCGGGATTGGCAGATTTATTCCCTAAAAATAAGGGTGGCAGAGCTGGATTTGGGAATGTTTAAAACAGGAGGAGGAAAATAAATCCAATCCCTGGATCTGTGAAGGTCAAGGAAAGAGCGAGGGATGAAGAATTTGAGACAGGAGGCACCTCCCATTGGGACAGCACGATGTGATCATTCCAGGAGCTGGAAAACCCAAAAAAAAAAAGGGGATTTGGGGATGGATCCATTTGGGAGCAGTTTCAGGGATAACCACGAATTCCCAAGGGCACTGGGAGATCTGGAGTGTTCCACTTTTTTTCCCTCAGCACCTGGAGCACATTTATCCCTCAGACGCTTCTCAGCGGCTGGAATTAAAAATAGCCAGCCTGGATGAGTTGGAAAGTGGCAGTGGGGGGTGGGGGGGGAGAAAATAATAAATCCCAGCCGGAATGTTTATTTTTGGGAAGAGCCAGAGGAGGAAGAGGAAAGGTCGGGGTTCAATGCGTTATTTAGAGCATGTAAGGAAATAATCACTGGAGCAAAAATGCGGGAGGGAGAGGATGGAGGAAGAGCAGGGAATGGTGATTTAAAGGATTTTTTTTTTTTTGAAGGAAGAGGTCACCGGAACACTTGGAATAATCTTAACCAGCTGCCAAAATGAAATTCCCACCGATATTTATCATCCGGAGAAAACATTCCCAAGTAAAAACTCCGTAAAACAGCGACAGCAGCCGCAGCCACCGGCCCAAAAATCCCGGATCCGACGATTTGGGATCCTTCCCCTAAATCCAGGCCCCTCCACGGCTCTGTCCCACCATCAGGGAATGTGCGGTTTTATGGGATTTGACACAAATTTGGCTCTGGAATCTGTCTGACTTCCCAGTTGTGGGATTGTGGTTTGGATTTGGGGTTTTTTAAAGGTTGTTGGGTCGTTGTTCGGTTGGGTTTCTGCGGTCTCTGTTCCCAAATTCTCAGAGGTGGGACTCCAAAATCCATCATTTTTTTAGGAAAAGAAAGACGGCACCGCAAGGCTTTGGTTTTCTGGGAATGGTTGGAGCAATTTTCCAAACCACCTTTAAACCAAGATTATCCCACGGGATGCAACGCCCAATATTCGGATTATTGTTTAGCTGGAAAATTATCCAGAAAAAAACTTTCCCTGGATCTTCCTAAATGTGGATTGAGGTGTTGGACTGACCCAGGAGAAATCAATCGGCCTGGACGAGGAAAAAGCACGAGACATTCCTGGGATTTAGGAAGCTCCTCCTGTTCACTGCCTAGAGCAATTCCTCTGGGGAATTTCGGAAGGAATTTTGGAAGGAATTTTCTGCCACCAACACCATCAGGAGTCCAACCCTACAGGAATTTTCCAGGGCCTGGAACTTTGGGATCAAAGCCTAAGTAGGTCACCTTCAAATCCAGGTACGGAATTACGGATTCATCCAAATTCCCTGGGAAATGGGGAGAAGGGGGGGAAAGCCTGAAAGGAGCACAAAGTTGAGAGAATTCCAGCCCTGGAGAATGTTGGGATTATCCATAAGGAGATCCTATGGGATGCATCAGGGATCCTCCACCTCCCCACTAAAGAAGGGCTTTGGGGGTCCACAGGACGAGATTTTCATGGAAAGGATCCCACACATTCCCAGGAGTTGTGATGTCCAACCAACCACACGCACGATATTCCCCTTTTTTCCCCAGAAGCCTGGAATTCCATAGAACACCTTCCTAAAAAATTATTTTGGATCATTCCGAATGATCCAATCATAGAAACGACTGGAAACCCTAAAAGGGTTGGAAAAATCTACAAAAAACAATTCCGGGTTGCATCCAGGGGGAAAAGCGGCTCCTTGTCCCCATGAAACAGCAGCAGCAATAAATAAAATAAAAATAAAGCAACCTGGGAAAAATCAATTTTCACGGATACCAGGAAAATCTGTCGTGAAACTCCACGTGAGCCAGGATTTGGAAAACCTTCAGGAGTCTCCCTTTCCTTCCAACCTTTTCTGGCTGGACTCCACAATTTTAAGGGTCTTTTTTCCAGCCTAAACAATTCCATAAATCCCTGACCCCTCTCTGCTCCCACCACTCCGGCAGCCAATCCCACGGCACAGCGGGACATTCCCAAAATCCCTTTGAACCCATCTCTGGAAAAGAGCAGCCCGAAGACATCTGGCTCCCAGACAGTCCGGACCTTGGATTGCCTGGATTTGCAGCGGGAAAAATCCGGGAGCCACAGATTTGGGTGGGAAAAGCAAAGATTTCCCTGGAAAACGAGGGCATCCCCACAGGCCTTTCTTCCCAAAGGAAGCGCTGAAATGTTTTTTCCCGAGGGGATTCACGTTGGGATTATCCTGAAAAATCCATCCCAGGTTCTGGTGGGATGAGTTGTGCCACCAGCAGCGATGCGAAATTCCAATTTTTGGAGTTAAATGAATCCAAATTTAGGTTTTTGGGCCTAGAATTGCTCCCGGTAGCGATCCCGAGATCCTACATTCCGAGTTGGATATGGCTTGGAGCAACCTGGGATAGTGGGAAGTGTCCATGGAGGGGGTTGGGATTAGGTGGGATTTAAGGCCTCTCCCAACCCAAATCGTTCCAGGATTCCGTAATTCAGGATATTCCATGAAAACCCCACGTGCTTCCCTTCGGAAACCTCGAGCTCTCCCTCTCCCACCCATCCCGAGGGATGGGGAAGGAACACAACCCTAATTCCTCCCAAAATCCACACGGAACGGCACTCGGAGAACTCCAAAATCCAACACAGAATCACGGCGGGAAAAAATAATCCGAGATCCCACATTCCCGGGCTAATCCATACCCACAACCAAAATCCCACCGCTCTCCCCCTTTCCCAAAATCATGTTTTCCGCTCCGGCGGCACCGAATCCGGTCGGTTTTGGGATCGACCAACATCCATCCGGGAAAAGACATTCCATGGAGGAACCCCGATCCCTGGATGGACACGGAAGCACCAAGGGAAGGATCCCATCCCAATCCCAACCCTGCCGAGCCACCTGCTGCTCGCAGGTCCCTCCAAACATCCCAAATCCATCCATTTTCTATGGAAAACGTGTTTTCCTTTCCATTTTTTTTTTTTTTTTTTCCCGTTAATCCCACCCAGCTGCGTGTGCCAGGTGAGGCTCCGGAGGAGCCACGGAGCAGCTGCGGATTTCTCCGTAGAGGTCACTCAAGGGGTTGGTTAAAGCGGGAATAAATAGCAGGATAAATAAATAACTCGATGAACGACTCCACGAATAACGGGACGAATCAATGGCAGAACAAATAAAAAACGAAACGAATTAATAACGAAATAAAGAAATAAATTAATAAATAGAGAAATTAATAAATAGCGAGATTAATAAATAGCAAGATTAATAAATAGCGAAATTAATAAATAGAGAAATTAATAAATCGCTCCAACCCCGCAGTTTTTGCAGCTGGAGNATAGCGAAATTAATAAATAGAGAAATTAATAAATCGTTCCAACCCCGCAGTTTTTGCAGCTGGAAGGAAACGCGGGGAATGGGGGGAAAAAAAAATCCCAAACCAGCGGCTCCATCGCCCGTGTGAAATAATTAAATCCCGACCAACACAACTCCGATGTTTCTCCCCCTCCACCTTTTCCAAACCCGCTGGATTCGGTCCTCC
>VZTX01009922.1:0-64845 GCA_013400915.1 Pardalotus punctatus
TCAGTTAATCCATCATGCAGTGAAAATAGTGATTTGCACATTGCTAATATGGGGATTGGGAAAAATAAGTGTTCATTCCATAAAATATTTCTTCTAAATAATTGTCTCAAATTCTAGGTCATATTTCTTCCTATTTAGGTTTTCCCAAGCCAGGAAATTTTACCTTCTAGATAGACGAGAATCAATTTTTAAACAAACATTCTGGGTGTTGTACTTCCCATGTAGGGGTTTAGCAGGTTTCTTATTTTATCTTGTGCTGTTATGTTATTGTGTTAAGTGTATTTGGTAAAAGACAGTTCCACTGGGTTTTAATCTAGTGGTGACAAAGGACAGAATATGAGAAAGAGTCAGGAAAAAAAGATAAATGAAAAATTAAGGAACCAATGAGTGGTGTGTGGGTTCAAGGAGACCACACAGGCATGCTGACACAGCTCCTACGAAACCATTATCAGCTTACAATCGTAAACATAGCTACACAGTATGCTAAGAAAAAATGCCTGCTTACTTTTGTTTTTTACATATGGCAAACTCATTTTCTTGCATTTAAACACTATTTGTTTATCTACTTTGTAAGACTGGTAAATTACCACATATTTCTACAAAGACAGAAAAATTTTAGGTATAAAAGGAGCTTTAAGGTTTGCAATGCAACATTCTTCCAGGTACTTATTTCTACAGTATCTAACCTCAGAAGTTTAAATCAGAAACTGCTTGGAGGTCTCAAAATCCTTTTCATATTTTGTAATTTAATAAGAATAAGGCTCAAGGGGTGTGGGGGGGAATGATTAAAATCAGTATCAAATAAAACAACACAGTGATTAAAATTTCATTTTTGCAGGGTCTTGTCTTTCCTTGTCTTTAGATAACTAGAGTAATAGCTGCCTTTAGCAAAGTGGTAATAACCATTTCAGTACTAGAATTCCCAGCAGCAGGAACTTTGCCTTAGCAAATGAGTATGATCAGAGCACAACCTTATTCAGATCTTAAAAAGAACATTGTAGGATAGTGAGAACATGGCTGCCAGGCTTTTTAGGATTTTAGTGGGTTTTTGTTTGTTTGTTGTTTTTGGTTTTTTGGTTGGCTTTTTTTTGTGGTGGTGGTGGCTCTTTTTGTTTGTTTGTTTGTTTGGTTTGGTTTGGATTGGTTTTGGTCTTTTTGGTTTTGTTTTGTTTTGGTCTTGTTTGGTTTTTTTTTTCTTTTTGGGTTTGGCTTGGTTAGGTTTGATACGGTTTGGTGGGTTTTTTTGGTTTTGGGTTTGGGTTTTTTTGGTGGTTATTTTTGCTGGTTTTTTTGCTCTTTTTTTCTCCTATTTTTTCTATTTTTTCCCCCCATGCCTTCCCACCCCTCCCCCCCCCAGCTTCCCTTTCCCCTCAAAACAGAAGACAAATGAATGTAACTGGCACTAGAAATTAGAAAATGTTTGTTTTTGAGCCAGGACTGCCTCTGGGCTATATCTATATTTCTGTTGCTCAGACTCCACCATTTCAGAGTAGAAAATAGCAATAATTCCTGATTTTACCATTCTTTATTTCTTCCTTTGCTAGCTAAAATTGCCATCCTTTGGGCTTCTTATATGTTATCTGTACTGGTGAAACCTGCCTGGCAGTTATACCTCAAAGTAACAATTTCTTTTCTATTTATGGATTTTATAGGCAAGAAAATTTTAGTTTTACCATGATACGCTAATGAAATGGTCACATATCTAAAATGCTAAACATATGTAATAAGATTTTCATTCCAGTTCAACCTTTTTTCTGCCTGGAGAAGTTCAAGACATTAATGCACATTGTGTTAAAGTTTATATTCCTAGGTGATCAGAGGGATAAGGTAGAAATGATTGATTTGCTACTATTGAAAAATATATTACATATTGAGGTAGAATTGTGAGGAATTGTGTGGAATTGTGAGGAAAAGCTACAAGAGCTGTAAATATGATGACCTGTAAAGCACTGATCCAGTGACAGTGAGCATCATGAACATTCCAGATTGTACATTACTTTCCATCTCCAGAGAAAACTGAAAAGCACCCCACTTTTTCTTTGTTTCTGTGAGCAGATTACCTGAAGGCTGAGCTCTCAGATAAATTTAAATGGAAGGGATATTGGAGCACTTGTCAATTTTGACCCCATCTTCATCCCTGTTGCTTTGTGTTGAGATAAAGAAGACCAAGGAAAAAATTGCTGTAGAAGATTAGCTGAAATCGTATACTTCTATTTCTTTCACAGGGTGGCAAAAGGCTGCCTGCTTGATCCTGCTATTTCATTTCACTTTGGTCCACAAGAAAGGACAAATTTTGCTACCTTGCAGCCTCATCCATTTATCATAGGTAAGTGAAACCAGCATTTCACTGAACACTTATCTTGCAATAGACAAAATGTAAAACAGACATAGAAGGACAGGTTGAAAATTCAGTGATACAGAAATAAACAACAAAAATAATCAAGCCTCTCTGGTAAACAGAAAGCAAGCTTACAAGAGAAAGGGGTATATGTAGACATCACTGTAGATCTGGTGTTCCCTAAGAGCCAGCAGCTAGTAATACTGAAGATGCTGTTCTTTCCCTTCTATTTAGAACAGGCTTTATCTTACAGTCTTGCAAATTAAGGCAATAACTACTGGACAGAACAAGATTTGTTTTAAAAAGAGCCTCATCCTCTCAGGGAAGTAAGGCCAGGCGTGACAGTTCGCTGATGGCTTTCTTCTCCATGTAGAGCTGGCTGAGTGTACTCGGATGGGATCCACCACCGTACGCTTTTACTGCTGTAGATGGGACAGAAAGGCAGACAGCTGTAACTCTAGCCAGGGAAAAAGAGTATTCCCTCTCTTTCTACTCTTACAAGATGAAGACAAGAGATCTTTTACCCTCTCAAACAGACGTGGCCTTGATTAGCAATCTCAAATTATGAAAACAATGAAGCAAGCATTCAATGTATGCTGCTGTTGCACGGCTTGGAGTGCAAGTGGGAAGTTGCTGCAGCACTAATATTGAGATTCAGGACTAATCTGTGCATGCACAGCTTTTGGGGAAAAAAACAAATTCATGGCATGTTGCGGCAAAAGTAGCATCAAGAAAGAATCAAAAGCATGGCATCTTCCTTGTGGCAGGACCAGAGTGAGTAGCATAAGGGAAAAAAAAACCCTCAAGAGTGTAAATATATGATGGAGGCACAGGCAGGGGACTTCTGGGAGGAAGAGCTCTTCAAGTAGACTTCCTTTCCTATTACTTGGACTTTAACTTACACAGGAAGAAAGGGACACAGAGACATGTTAGATTTGTTTCATTTTCTGTCAAAGATAACCTCCAGCTTATAAATCTGAAAATGCAGTGCTGTAGCAAAAAAATTGCCTTTAAAGGTTTATATTTAATTCTGCTGTATGCAATGCCGACAATCAAGACAGATTTCAAACAATAGATCCTCCTACCAGTCTTCTTTCAGCAGAAACTTAAACATGGTGTTTAAATCTCAGGAATATCTGCTGTGCAGGAATAAGTAAACTAGGGGTCTGATCAGTTGCACCTCCTCTGTGATTATTCTCAATGAGTGCAGTGCTACTGCTCATTTAAAAATATGTGGCACGTTTTTAAAATCTATACTGACATGCATAGATTAGAATTCATCATCAGAACATTTTAGCTCTGTGAACTGATTTCTGATGAAAATGAATTATTATTATTAAAATGCATGACGAACATTACAAAATTATGCACATTCAATTCTCAGTTTTTAAAAAAAGTATTTTACAGAAGCAACAGAAATTGCATCTGTTATTGTGCAAATGATGGTTTTTTTGCATTATTTTATTTGAGAACATGTGTGTGATCCATCGAAGAGGCAGTATGTTGCAAAGTACAGAGTGCAGCATAGTTATGTAGGGTGCATGAATTTCTGTGGTTGTGAGACCCCGATCTGCCTGCCCCATGGAGGGACCCTGCAGCTCCAATGGACCCCACAGCTCTGAAGGTGGTTCCAGCACAGGCAATCAGCCCCAGAGTAGGACACAGCCCCAGGGCCATTGAGCAGGGTGAGTCAGGACACCCCAAAAGGGGCTGGTCAAACTTACTGTTTGTGCCATCAAGGCTTTGGCACTACATGTCTTTGGACTCCTCACTTCTCTTTCCTTCAGTGTCTTTCTCCCGACATTTGCTGTTTCTTCCAGAATTAAGGCAGCATCAGAAAAACAGAGATCATCAGCCTGATCCTTAGCAAGATGGCCTTTACACAGGGGGGATGAAGTTTTATATCAACAGTAAAGTTGATAGAACTCATGGGTTGTATATTTGAGTACTAATTTGCACAATTTTAATACATTACTAAGATAAACTTTGAATCTAATGCAGGTTTCTGCCAACAAACCAACTAGGCATAAGAAGCATGCTTGTATCCTGAAGTTGACCTGGAGTGAATAAAAGAATACTTTACTGAATAAAAGAAAACTTTATCACAGTGGGTGGAACAAAAACATGAGTTATATAAGGAGACAAATACATCTGAAATGGCACCTTATAAACATCAGTTCAACAAGAAACTTGCTTCACTGGACAAGGTATTAATCACTACTTGGTTGCCAAGTACTGATCTGCTACTGCTTCAGCCCTCCATGGAAAGTAACTGCAGTCCTTAGTGTAATAAACAGGCTGTAAGATGTAAGGAACTGAATTCTGAGGACAGCTCATGAAAAATTAATTTCCTTCATCTTTAATTTTCATGTTCTGGGAAATCCGCTGACATGAGAACTTTTTCTGTTTCTGTTTTTCCTTTCTCTTTTCTCCCTTTTCCTGCTCATCTTACCCTTTTTATTTTTGGGGTATTTTTTGTGTTTTGGTTTTGGGGTTTTTTTTGTGGTTTGTGGTTTGTTGTTGTTGTTGTTGTTTGGGTTTGTTTTGGTTTTTTTCAATTTTTTGGGGTTTTTTATTTGGTTTTGCGGTTTTTTGTTTGTTTGTTTTTTGGGTTTTTTGTTTGTTTTTTGGTTTTGGCTTTGGGTTTTTTGGTATTCTTTTGTTTGGCAGTTTATTTTTGGTTTTGTTCAGTTTGGTTTAGGCTTTTTTGTATGTTGTTGCTGTTTCTCTTTTTGTTTTGGTTTGGTTCGGTTTTGTTTTTGCTGTTTGGGTTTTTTTGTTCTTGTTGTTTCTTTGTTGTTGTTAGGAATTTATTCAGAGATGCCAGGTCCCAGGAAAAAAAACCAAAACAAATCAGAGATTTAATCTTTTTCTGTCTTATTTCACACCTACACAGCTTCAGGCATGAGAATAGATATCACTGAGAATTCTTTGCTGCCAGTTGTACTGCCAGACAGGATTATTACATCCTTAAAAGAAAGGTATAAAATGTAATTAGATGCTCAGTCCATTTCAAGGCAGTGAAAGTTGGTTACCTATTTGAATACTGTTCCTTTGAAAATTGCCCTCAAGCTCTCCAAAAGAGAGCTTTGATTTGTCTTTGCTTAGTGTTTGTAAAATGAGTCAAAATACAGCAGAACAATAAGTGGCCAAGCAGATTGAGCAGAAGACAGAAATACCTGCTGTTTTTTAGGAAAAAAATGCATACTGTTTCTATCCAAATGACACATGTTTTCAAAAAATAGTGATATATAGCTTACTTCAAAGGAATGCAAAAACCCAACCAAACAAAAAATCAGCTGCTGCATTTGTGTTGGAGCGTACCAGTAATGGAGGGATAAGGCAATGGCTGTGCTGAGCCCTGGGTGCACCCAGGAGGAGCTGTTCTTTTAAATGGTGCACTGAAAACTTGGAAGGTCTGTTGGGTTGACCTTGACTGATCACCAGGTGCCCACCAAACTGCTTTATCATTTCCCTTAGCAGGATGAGGGCTGGGGAAGAAAATAAGATGGAAAAAACCTTCATGGGACAAGAGAAGTTTAAAAGAGCAAAGTCAAAGATCACTTGTGAAAGCAGAGAAAAACACTTCTCATCAGTAGAGGTGTCTAACCGCTTCCCAGGAAGCAGGGATTCAGTATACATAGAGGTGGAAACAAACACTGTAAGAATGAAAGCCTCTTCATCCCACTTCTTACTCTTAGCTGTTACTGCACAGCAGACACGGTATGACACAGAATATCCCTTTGGTAGGTTTGGGCCAGCAGTCCCAGCTCCATCCCTTCCCAAGATGGAACTGCCTATCCCCAGTCTATTGGTGACGGGAAAATGGAGAGTCAGCACTGCTGGTGCAGCACACTGCACAAAGCAGACAAAGTACTGCTGTGCTATCAACACCTTTGTGGCTACCAAAGGACAGCACTGTGGGGGCTGTTACAGGGAAAGTTGACCTCATCTCAGCCAGACCAATAGAGCAGGGGAGAAGGCCGTCGGGACAACAGCTTGTGAGTACCTGCACACACCCTCTGGGATGGAACTGATGGCACCCACTGTGCACACCCCAAACCAAATCCCTTTGGAGATACTGACCATGGTCCTTCTTCCTCAGCACAGAACAAGTAACAGAGTAAGCAAGAAGTACCTTGAAAGGAAGAGAAGAGCAAACAGTCACATTTCATCTGCCACAGTGTCGCCAAAAGAAATGTCTGGCACCCAGAAGGAATTTAATGCATGGTAAGGAGCCACTGCAACAGGGCAGCTTAAGCATATTTCCATCTGTGTTGGGAATGTAATGTTTAGCCTTAAATAATCAAGATAATGAATACCAAGCATGAGTATGATAATAACTAAACATAGTTCTTTTTTGTCATATGCCACACAGAGCTGCAACTGCACTCATGAAGGCTGACATAATATTGACCAGATGCTGGCTGTGTTGTCTCTGCGTAAGGATGAGGAAATATTTGGGCCACCTCTTTTGCAAACATTTAAATATGCCTAAAAATTTTAAGCTAGGCAGGAAGGAGGAAGAATGGGAGAGCAGGAAAGGGGGCAAAAGAAGGTAGCACATATTTAAGAATTACAAGATGATGCTTATTACAGAAATTATTGTTTCTTATTAGCTACAGAAAGAAATATTCATATAAAATAGGACTTGACAGATTAAAACACTACCTATGTCCTTTACTGCAAAGTGGCCATTTAAATTGTTTTCTGATGCCCAGGAGGATGATTGTGATAGAAATCAGCCAAGTAAGGTAAGACTTTTTGAATGACACAAGAGAAATTAGTCCTAATTTTTGTGTTCCACAAAAAGGAGGGGAGATTTTTGTTGTTTTTCACACTTACCAAAAGCTATTTTTTTGGTGGTACAGCCTCAATAAACTGCATGTTCCTCATCAATTCTCCATGTACTTCCTCAAGGGGTTTACATTCCAGCATTTAGGTCTAAAATCTGTTCTAGAAAGTACAGAACAGAGATACGAAATTTTCTTCAGTCTTGTACAAGGTTTGCAGGAATACATTTTGTAGAAATATGAGATGGATCTCGCTACAACAATAAGATCCAGTATTGCTACGCTGTTTACACACCTGGGTAGCAGTCAGACACTTAAAATCCTGTCACAGCAGAGATGAGATTTCTTCTTCAATGGAAAATTTGAACTGTATTGTTTCAACCGAAAATTTCAGCTCTGTATATCTGCTGCAGAAGTATATCTGAAAACTGGGAAAACAGGAAGTCCAGAATCCCTAATGAAGCATTCTGTGTTTCATATAAACTAAAAATTTCTCAGCTTTACATTAAGATGGTTAATTCCCTCAGTCCTAAGAAAACATGATTTTTAATATTCTAAGAGATATTCTCATAGCTGCTGCATGGAAATGTAACATTTTGTGCTATGATATACATGTTCAATTTCAACTCGTTTATGAAAATAAAATTATTTTCTGTGGTGGTGACCCAGTCCACCTTCTTGATGAAAATCAATGAGATCAATTGAGTTAATTTCCCTCCTCAGGATAGTGAGCCGGAGAAGGAGGGAGAAGGTGAGGCTGGGGAATCCCCCACATTTCCCGCCTCTTAAGTTGTCCATTAAGTTTTGGGTTACACCCCTTTCCCCGCCCAGTTATTACATATGTATTAGGTCACTTTCATATGTATCAGTTGCTAGAAAGTTTTTGCTTTCTGTACTCCCATTGGTTTGTTTAAATGTACCCCTCCCCTTGTTTCGTTTCATTGGAGGTTTGTGGTTATGTAATCCTTCCCTGTTGGCTGATCCGTTGTTCCTCCCCTTGGACCGCCCCTTTCTGCTTCCCCTTGTAACGGACAGCCCTCTGTTCTTTAGTCACCACCCATCCTGTCCTTCTTCTCCTGTTGGGGAGTAAAGGCTCGGTCTCCATGACGACTGAAACCTTCTGGTCTAATCTTTGCCTCTGCTGTGTTCGCTATGTTGTATCAGCCTACTGCCAGACCTGCAGAGATCCTTGAAAACGGCTCCTGGCTTGCCTCTGGAGCCAGCCAACTGACTAGAGGTACACAAAAATTGGTCTCCTGCCAAGGCATGCTTGTCCACGTCATGCCCTGACCAACTGGGTGGTCAATAGTGGAATAGTGTTAGATGGAGCATCAGTTAGGGCCACATGCTGACAATCATTGCAGAAATTACTATAATGAATTCAGATATTACTTAACCCAGCTGAGTTGTTAATGTTGGTTGTGTCCCTCCTGTAGTTTCTACCTCTTCCTTCAAAATAAGTGTGAAGGATCAAGTGTTTCATCTTCAACGGTGTTCAGTAGCTTAGGCTACACAACCTGGTTTTGCTGTTATGTAAATGACATGTAAATGAAGAGCTTTCATGAGTTTGACCTCCAGAAGTAAGAGCACTGGAGACAATATTTTGATGTAGGCAGAAATGGTGGCACCTCAGCTAATTTTTTTCTGTAACAATTCTACATAGTTTACTCACAAGAGCTCATGTTTCTTTCATCCACACTTCAGCCCACATATAATGAAATGATAGATTTCCACCTCTCTGGAAAAATGTCACTGCTGTTGTTTCCAGCGTATTTCTTCAACTTTCGTTAAAGTTTCCTGTCCATGTGGTAACACAGTAGCAAACATACATTCATGGGGTGTTTGTATACTTGAAGGCCTGTACATTCATCTGCGTATAAAAACCCATGAAAAATGTGTTTAAGTCTTTTAAAGTTTAGCCAGGTGTCTTGCTTGCATCTGTGTTAACAAGTCATTACAACCTTTCTGATAATATTATTATTCAGTGTATGCTTGAACCAGACAGTGTTGTCAGTAGTGAGTAACATACATTTACTGAAAAATCACCACTGTATTGGAATTTATAATGTAGCTGGAGTTATATGTCACACTGTTTTATTATACATTTACAGTGGCATCTTATGCCTCTGCTTATGTGGTAGAAAATCTTATTTACTGCTTCTGGTTTTGGTTGAAGAACTCAGTTTCTCTGATTATTGATATACTGAACTGCAAACCTGAATTATTCTCAAGATACTTCATAAAACAGAAATAGGCCGCAGGCGCTGTTGCATTTATACAGAAAATTTTTACTTTGTTTTTGGCAATGAATTGTGTAACTTCTGAATAAGTATGGTGACAGGTGTTTCTACTTATTTATTTATTTTTCTGGGTGTTTTGCTCTTGACATGAGACTACAATGAGACCTTTCTAGTTTTAATTTACTTCAGGATAGGAACATTTATCAAGATTTTCCCCATCTATTGTGATTTTACTGACTCATGTCTATTCCACAGGCTGACATTAAAGACTTTTGACAGGAAATACTGACACAAAATTTCTATTCTCAGTCCACAACTTTGTAGAGTTATCTAAAAGTATTTAGTATTCTTAAGTATTTGATTTTAGGAACAAATAATTCCCATATTCATCACTAGTGCTGACAATGTGCACTGAAGTTAAGTTAGTTTTTGCTGCACTTGAAAGATGAATCTTTGATGGAGTAAAAAGAGGAAAGTCTTGGTTGAAGTTGTTTTTCAAGTCTCCAGTTAAACACCATTTGAGATTTTCATCTGTGGGTGTATGTGTGTGAGAAATAAAAGACATCATTCTTCCATGGAACTTCACCACTATGAGTCCAAAAAGCAGCCTTGCAATGTTCTCTTAACATAGCAATGTAAATGGCATTTGTTAGACTAGCAAAAATCACATATTCAAGTCCAAAAATGTTTGGCTGTATTATAATTTATTTAATCATGACTCCAAACAAGAATATATTCCTCCTGTTACGGTGCACTGTAAGAACTGTGTAAGATGAGATCTGAAAGTAGAGTGGGTAGTTCTTGTTGTGGAAAAGTACCGTGCAGTACAGCCCTCTGCTGTTCATCTGTTTAGCCATGGTGGTGTTTCTCCAAAAACAAATTCTGAGAGGTGGGTTTTGGTGTCTCAAGAGATGCTACATGGCACAGAGAAAGGAAGACATTGTTGGATACTCTAACAGGCACATTGTGAGACTAATGAAGTTAAATGAATTAATCCTTTAATATCTTAGGAAATAGAAGGGACTATAGGAAAAATGAAAAGGGCATGAAAAAAGCCCATTTTATTCTTCAGTATGTATTAACAGATAAAAGACACAGTTAACATTATTACAGGAGCTTGGAAATGGAAAAGTCAAATATGGCAAAATGTTTTACCCCTATCCCTGAACCTCTATATTTTATGGAGTAGAATGATTCATGTGGAAAAGTGTCAGAGCTAACCAGTATTTCAGGAAAAGTGCATGTTCATGTACATTTATAAAAATACTTATGCTGAAAAAGAATCCTATATTAGGCTGTTTCAAAGAGAAAGAAAAAAAAACAACCCAGTCTCCAAATAGCATTGCAGGTTATCTTAGAATCACAGAATCATGGAATATTCTGAGTTGACAAGAACCATCAAGTTCATCTTTTAAATGAATGGCCCATACAGGAATGTCACACCATTTTAGCTTGTGGCTTAAAAAAAAATAATATTTTAAAACAAACTATTGATTTGAAAAGAAAAATAAAACTTACAAACATTATTTTAGAATTTTCTCATGTTAACACTTTGACTGATCCTATCTCACTGACAGTTCCCATAAGGAAATAAAAATTTAAACAAAGAATAAAAGCTACTTTATTCACAATTGGTTGTGAAACGTAGTACACTTGCAGAGCACTCACAACACAGGGGCAGGGGTCATTTGTGTAAACAATAATGCAGTACAATGTAAACCACAAATAAATACAAAGGAGCCCATTTCAGACTCTAATTAATGCTACATTTCATACTTATTAGAGATCCTCAATACTGAAAAGAATAATAAATTAAATCCTGATTTTGCAAATTCGTGTTTCTACCCTTGTGTATCTGAGAGACTGTAGTGAACAGATGTGCATGTAGGGGACAAACCTGGTAACTTGGCCTACATAAAATGTGCTTTTGCATTGAAGTTTTGCAAATGTAGAGGTAATGTAAACATTGTCCTGCTTAATATTCCTTAGCAGATTTCATAATTAGAGTCTTTAAAAGTTAGAATATGCTTATTTGGAAGCAGTTACAAGAATTTTTGCTCTTGCTTCATGCTTCTCATAGTTAGTTTGTAATGTCATTTTATATGAAAGATGTTTCATCTCTGCTTCATATGACTGTGTGATAAAAACTATCATTTTTTATTTATAAAGACAAAGAACTTTTTTAGATTTCAGCTACCAGAGTTTTCTATTTTGTCTCATTTGCAGTACCTTAAGAATCTAACAAAACCACAAACCTTCAGACCTTTCAAAGTGTATTCATTTTCCCAAAAAGGATACTTTCCCACAGTGTCTTAACTGATTTCATCAAAGTGTCTGTGATGAGTTACTTCTCCTGAATGAATGTCATGGTGGAGAGGACCTCAATGGACAGCTCAGTCGCTTCATTGAATCCATTTTGATTACCATATGAAATGTCAACTAATTTCAAGACTTTGGGTTGCAATCACTGATCATCCATGTCAGAAAGCCTTAATTTAGCTTTTATTTCAGCTATTTTACTTAAAACTAGACCGGCCAGATTCCTCTCATTATCAGGATGAGACATCTGCACAAGGCTTCAACTTCAGTTGTTTTCCTTCAAGAGTTCCAGAATTGAGGCACAGAGATCCAATTAAACCCTGTCACCACTGTAGTACAAGAGTGACCAGAGTTTTCAGTTCAGGCTACATGTCTCTGAATTCAGTGGACTTTGCTCAAGTATCTGCAAGACATTACACCTTTCCAAAAACAATCTACATAACACTGAAATCTTCAGGAAATGTGCTTAAAAGGTTGTCCAGCTCTTTGATCCACCTATGAAACATGAAGAAAAGTGTCCTCTCCACTTTGAGAAGTCTACTGCTTGTTCTTTACAATATTACTACACGAACAAACATGCTTTATTTCTTTGAGTCGATATGTTCCCATTGTACCTGAGGATCAAGCACACTTTAAGTGCCACTAATGCCTTAACTTTCTGTAAGTAGAAAAACTCTTTTTGCAAATGATTTGAGATTCATATGGCTCAGAGACAGTGCACTAGCTCATTTACTCATTCTTGTCCTTTATTCTGATGTAATCCATATTTGCCAGAACAGTTTAAAACCATTTTTATCAGTTGTATTTTAAACTGCAACAAGTAGGGGAAGAACACACGATTCCATATATTATGGGACAAAGTATGTGCTGCAAATTCATAGAATCATAGAATGTCTTGGGTTGGAAGGGATCTTGAAGATCATCCAGTTCTGACACCTTGCCATTGGCATTGACCAGGTTTCTCAGAACCCCATTCAGCCTGGCCTCGAACTCTTCCAGGGATGAGGCATCCACAACTTCTCTGAGCAACGTTTTCCAGTGCCTCACCCCCCTCACAGCAAAGAGCTTCCTCCTAATATCTAATCTAAACCTACTGTCTTTCAATTTGAATCAATTCTCCCTTTTCCTGTTACTACATTCTCATAAAGTATTTCACTCCCATAGAAGTATTCCACTCCCACAGAAGTATTCTGAATGATAAAAACACCTTTAAACCTGAAAGATAGCTGAATATTATGGATATTTCCTCTAAGTTTATATTTCAGTCTTTTATTCACAGAAACGATTGACTGCATTTCTGAGGATCGTGCTCTCACTTAGAATAAATCATAACAGTTCTATTTCTTTCAATTTAGCTATACAGTTTACACTACATGAAGAGCTGTGTACACATTAAAAAGCCTCAAACAAAACAGCTCCAGAACAATGGTGAAAACATTCAAGAAAATCAACAAGAAGAAAGAGGTATTAGTCTGTCAGTAAAGCAGTTGTATTTTATGATAAAAACTGTTGTGTTTTCCATTACTGTTTCAAATTTGTCTTATATTCCTCACCATAACAAATACAAAGGTCTTGTTTTGTTTTTTTTGATGTATAGATTCTACCTTTCTGTAAATAAACAAATGGATTGGAGAAAGACTTGTGAGGATCATTCTATTAAAAGGAAGGGTGGATGTGAAGAAAGTAAAAAGAAAAAAATCCCTTCCTTCTATCAGAGCTGATTTCCTGTGCAAGAAATCAAATTCAGATCCAGTTAATTGTCTGTATAATAACCCACAACTCTTTCATTTTATGACATATATAAGGTGCTTAGCTGCAATGAAATATGCTGTTGGATCACCTGACTAATCTTCCTTATCATAAACCAGACCAAGGACTCTACTCTCTGTCTCAAACCTCAGAGATAAGGCCTAAATAATGAAAACTCCAAGGGCCAAAACAAATGTTATTTTGAGGGTCAACAGATTTTCTTCCTGTATGTGGTCCCAATTACTGTAAGTCAAATAAGGGGTGGAAACTGGATCTTACAGAGAAAATTTTCCTGCTGTGAGGGTAGATATTATACTGCTGTTCTTTGCTAAAGTGAGAGCAATCGACGACCACAAAATGCACTTGATGACAGTTGGTACTCTTAATAATCAAACAACCCTGAATAATTGCAGCTAAAAAGCCAAGGACACCACGATACTTGACTACTTCTGTGGTCATGACAGGAGAAAATCGACTATATATTTAGAGAAACTGGGTCCAAATGACTAACTGTTGAATTGTCTGGAGACTGTCTGCTTTGATGACCAAATCACAAAGTGGTTTTTTTACTTTGATATTATGAAATTCTCTATTTATTGATTGTCATTCTGATTTTCATATGAAATATAATTAATTTAACTGAGAGTAATTACCTTCTTCCTTATCACTTGTTTATCACATTTTATAACATCTAACAATTAGTATTTTGCATGCCACTGGTAAGAATACATAGTTTGCAGGACTGTTTTGGAATCTAGCTGTACCTTTAAAGCCAAATGTCATTAATTGTGATAACTCTGGGCTTAAGCATTTTGGCCACCAAATTCTTTCCAATTTACAATAATATAGACTTTGGGGTCTACAGTGGCTAGAGTGACTGGCATTGAGAACAAAATTAAAAGTGCATTTAAATTTAGAAATTCTTTAAGTGGTGTGGAAATAAAAAAATCATAGGTACCTTGAATTTAAACTGTCCCTTCTCTCAATAGAAGAGCATATAAATAGCCTTTCCTTATTTGCTAGGCTATAAAACCATTTGTCTTTGCAGTTGTGAATTACTGCATTCTCAAAAGGCATCCTGAAAATAAGTTCATAGCTCTTTAGTTATGTTCCATCTTTACTTCTTTTTCTACCACTCTATCAATCTTTGTCTATATACAATTTTAGAATTAGTGTTGTGTAACTTAGTTCTCCAAAGACACCTATTCTATTACATAGAGAAATGGATTTTAAAAGAAGGTTTCATGAGATCTCTGAGACATTTTTATTATTTTCCTTTAATAGCAGGCATTTTCCATTCCATTAAATCACTGGTGTAAGCTTAATTAATAGCTATTCCATACTGAATTTTACCAACCAAATTCTCATGTTCCTGAAAACATGATGCAAATATATAATGTGAAATAATGCAAATAGATTAATTTTTTAATGTTAAGAACAATATGGTAAAGATTGTACATATTGACTATGACTCAAAATATTTAAGTGTTATTGAAAGGATATTTTGTCTGTGAAACCACAGGCATGGGAAAAAGATGGTTCTCATTTACTAGACAATTGTCTTGTTGTCTTTGGGGATTGGACTAGATGATCTCCAGAGGAACCTTCCAACCCTAGCTATTCTGTGATTCTGTTGCTTGTGTTGACTGGTTCATTGTTAAGAGAGACCAAATGAAAGCTTTCAAACAAGTCAATATAAAGCCATGTACCTTCTAAGGACATAACACATTCATGGACCTACCACCGGTAACAATTGTTCCATAAGTGGCTCACTGAGAGAAGATATTGGGAATCACACTCTGAAGCTGGCATTTTTTTCATTCCATGTGCATATGGATACACATAGACAAACTGTCCAGTTATTCAGGTCTGTTTAAGAAGTTAGACTTGCTTTACAAAATTAATTGAAAAGTTTTAAATCATCCAGTAACTTACCAACTCAATCAGGTCTATGTAAGTAGTAGTAGTATCTAAATAATTTGAGAATGGCAAGTGATTTTACTTAATTGTTCTTTACTATAACTTTCACCCTATGACATTAAACATAAGCTCTTTTTGAAAATAGTCATTAACCTTTTGCATGATGTATAACTAGCTTTATCACTCCGGAAAAAAAATTCCACTTTGAGTTCGGAAAAAAAGATCCACTGGGAGGCACACAAATGGTAAACCACACCGAAGGACACAAAAAGGACCATGAAAACATCAGTAGGGTTATAAAGGTCTATGGATTTTAATTGCTGTGTGCCATTGGGCCTTTACAAAGCAATCAAGCAGGCAATCTCCAAAGACAACCCTGCCATAATACATTTAACAATAGAGTTCTCGCCCCATCAGCAGACTAGGGTTTATGAAGGTCCCAATTGCAATTAATGACCTTGTACATTGAGAGAAAAAGACAAAATTACTTAAATTAACTACCCTTTTTGGATACATATCTGAAGTATCAGAAAGTGTAATTTCAAGACAAGGAGTGTGAAAGTTCTGATTGATGATAGACAAAAAAATTATTGTAAGGCTGATATTTTTGTTTATGCATATTTTTAAAGGTACAGAAATCTGGCTTTCTGCTCTGCATAACAATGTTCTGAAAAACACAGTGTAATGCTAGTGCATGGAGGATTTTGCTTTGGGCGGCATCTTATTCTAACTATTCTAACAACTCCATTCTTCTCAACAACGTAAAAAAAATCTGTAAAAAATCTGTATTTCTTATATTGAGGTTGAATTCAAACTTTAAATGTACAATTGTATAAATTAACAGGTTGGATTTTACGTAATGCGACTAGCTGCCTGTCCTGATGACTAAAAGTTGGTTTTTGTTATAGGACATCCAACTTTTTGCTAGACATTAGTTCAATGATACCTTTTTCAGCAACTTCTTTAACTGTTTTATCAGTTAATGGATTCCCTGTATTAACTGAGGTATTTCCAAACTGATGGGTTTTACAGTGCATCAAAGCCACATCTTTTGGCTTTTGCACACTCTAGTAGGTGACTAATTTCTTCTTTGTGCATAATAGGAGACACCTGTGCCTATAACAATCCCCTATCCTTCCATATGGCTCCATGGGCATGTATTTTCCAAGAGCATAGTTTGAATCAGTCCATAAATTTACTTTTTCCATCAGCAATTTCTAGAAGTCAGTATAAAGTCTGACTTTATATAATTTCTAGAAGTCAGTATAAGGTCTGCAATCGTACTATGTTTCACAATCAATTGTGAATAAAGTAGTTTTTATTCTTTGTTTAAAAGATTAGTTCTGCTTTTTGTGATAATGTTTTAGAAAGGTAAAGCCTGGCTTGAGATTCCCACTGCATACCCTGTTGTCCATCTTCCATTTTGTACCTGCTACTCTGATCAGTGTTTATCTGTTTGGCTCTGGTTTCAGGTCCTGGATGGGACTGCTTTTGAGATTCCGGTCTGCCAGAATGCTCTTGTTCAATCCTACCAGGCAGTCATGGTACAAAGGTCTCTGGGCTTCTTCTGAAGCCTGGAGAAATGTGGTGGGGTTCAAAGAAGTAGTTAGCCTAAATTCAACATTATCTTACTCCAACAGGACAACTTGGTATTTCAGCATTCTCCTTCTTGATTCTAAAACAGCTGTTACCTTCTGGGTTATGTATACTGTAATCTTATGTCAGCTTTCATGTTTCCAGGATTAAAGCACTGCAACTGCCACCACTCTCAAGCATCAGAGCCATGCTTTACCCATGTTGTCCATTTGTCTGGAAAAGTAGCCCACACGCTGCTTCCATGACCCTAAATACTGGGCCAATACCCCTAGTGCCAAGTGCATTCTTTCATGCAAGATACTCAAATGGTTTGCTTGAGTCTGGGAGCCTCAAAGCAGGGGCTGTTATTAAAGCTCTTTTTAGGGCTCTAAAGGCCCTCTGACTCTCAGGAGTCCAAACAAGTATTTTTCGGTGGAGGATCGTACAAGGGTTTTGCCAGTATCCCATAACTGGCAATCTATAACCCACGCCATCCGGGCATACCAAAGAAGTCTCATAGATCTAAAGTCCTGGGCCCCAGAGTCTCGAAAATGGGTTCTTTTAAGTTTTTTCTCAAACTTTTTTATCCCTGCAAGCTCTCAAAATCAAGATATATTACTGCTTCTTTGGCTATTTTTGCCCTTTTCTTTGACATCCTGTATCCAGATTGTCCCAAAAATTTTAACAGACTTTTACAGTAGCAACAAGACACTCCCTTTCTGTCTTGGTTGCTAGCAGAATATAGCCTATATGATAGTAAGTTTCTGACCAGAATTTCTGTTTTCCAACTTTCCAGTTTTTTTCCCAGCTGATTAATAAATATAATGGGGCTATGCTTGAAGCCCTGGGATAGTACAGTCCATGTTATCTGTGACTTCCACCCAGTTTTTTAATTCTCCCACTCAAAAGCAAACAATTCCTAACTCTCTGGATCAAGAGGTATACAGGAAATGACATCCTTAAGATCAAGCACTGTTAATCATTTGTCCTCCTCTATAAAGGAGGAGTGTTTTACTGCTCTTAAATCCTGTACCAACCTATATTCTCCAGTATTTGGTTTCTTTACTGGTAAAAATGGGGTATTATAAAGTCACATTCTACCAAGAAACCACATTACAGGAATTTATCAATTAACTTAATCAATCCTTGTGTCATTTCTAGTTTTACTGGGGTTTTTTTTGCTTTACTAGTTCAGACCTAGACTTCAGTGGTATTTTCACCAGCATAGCCACTTTAGATCTTTCCAGTACATATACTGGCCACACCAAAGGTGTTACTGCTTTCTCCACCTCCTCAGGTATTCCTTCTTGTTTTACCTGCTCCTGCAAGACAAAAATTCTCGCTCTCACAATTTACATTTGGTAATTTTAAATTTTATTTCTTCATTTTCAAAGGTAGTCTTTGCATTCAAGTTTCTCAACAAGTCTCTTCTCATAACAGACCCTAGACATTCCAGAATATACAAAAATTGGTATGTCCCCCACATTTTTCTAATTTAAATGGTAATGGTTGTAAAAAAGGCCTATTATCTTTCCTCCTTGCCACATCCACACCGCTTACAGGTTCTGATACTACTGAGTAAGTTGCTCTTGGATCAATTAAAAAAAATAAATTATATCTTTTAATTCTCCAGCAATAACATAACCAAGGACTCAGATCCAGATGATTCCTCATGTCTCCTTCAGGGGAATTTTTCATCTTCACTTAAGATCATGAGCTTGATGGTTTGAAGAGCTGGATTTTGGTTTCCTGTCTGATTTCACCTGGCCTGGGGTGAATTCCTTTTACCAATGTCCCTCTTCTTTAAAAATTGCATACTGATCTTATAATCTAAGGTGCCACATCTAAGGGGCCAGGTTTTGTTGTTGTTCAAAGTATACTTCAGCCACCAATTACTACAATACTTGACCAAGTGTTTCCAAGTGATTCCTCAGATCCATTGAAATTCTGGAGTACTATACCATCTGGGTCACCAGAAATTGTTACCAAAATATGGTCAAAAACTCCTTAACACCAATATAGCATTATGCAGCAGGCATGTTTATTACAGTTCTGGATGTAATGGGGGATATCTCCACCTGTCGTACATCTCAAGTATAGAAAAGCTCCTGTTTATATACTGTGTTTTACATACATATGCATTGATTTTCCCAGAAAAAAACATACATATGATAATAATTTCCTCCAAATCATTTACATATGTTCTCTTCCCATTGTGTATGCATTCACCTCTCTTGGGAGTCCCTCTGATGGTCTCTGGTGGTCAGGGGCCCCAAAGTCATAGCTGATTACTTGATAACTGGTGCTACTTTCCAAATACAGAGCTGAGTTGGCACTTCTAGGCTGGTTCATTATTTTGTGCATCTTCTTGGTTAACGTTTAATGCAATTTTGATGGTGCAGTTCCATAGGCTAGTGGTTTTGCAAAATAAGCATTGTATTAAAATCAGCTGAGCAAAAAGTTCATCAGGCAACACTACAGTCTCAGATGTTTTCGTTTTTTAATTTAGTTATTATTTATTTAGAGACCAACTCTGAAAAAATGTATACATGTATTTAATGTTATTAAAGGTTCTTTAGCTATTCCCAGTGAACAAATGACTGATAATCTGCTGATCACTGAGTTCATGCAGTCCTTCGATCTCTACATATATGTTCCAAATCACAGATTTCTTTCTGACAGAGCTATTGTTTTCTGAGAAGAATGGGCATTAATTGTTTGTTTATAATATACATGACAATATATGTATTGCTCCATTACAACAGATAGATGAAAACATTATCTACCTTGTATATAAAAGGAATCTTTTTGGAACTGTTTTTGCAGAGGAAAAAAGTAAAAATTATAATTTGCTTGCCTGCTGAGAAAACTCTTTATTTCCTCTACATACGGACTTTACAAGGGTAAAGCTGTGATACTCACTGGTCTGCTCTGCCTAAGGAATAAAATTATTGACTGTGATTTTTAGGATGGAGCTTCAAATGCTCTTTCTGATCTGGAGAGCTCAAGCATTTTGAAATTACAGACTGGCATCACTGTCTCACAGTATTCTGCAGATTACTGATGAGGACAGTAGTGCAGACAGTACCACTATAAGATGGACATAAGTTTGGTGTTACATGCTGATGAAAAAGGGATTGTATGGGTTCCTTAGCTGTTTCAGGGAACAGTACATAATATTGCTGTGTCCACACAGTCATATGATTGGGTTATCATCAATCATTGATCATAGCAGGGCCTGCTAACCAACTGGAGAATGTTACAAGACACCAATCACAGGTTTTGTAAGCTAGAAGCATTTGTTAAGCTTTGAAAAGCTGTTTAGTTCCAGCCACCCATGCTTCTGGCTTAAGGAGATTGTAGTCTGAACACTTTCTTATTCATGACACTATATTGCAGTAGTACAGGGCTGGAGCATATGTTTTAATCACATTGCCTTTGTTTTCTCTTTTCTACTCTTTTCCAGTTCTGTATGAATTTATTAATAATTACTTATGTCTTTAAATTAGGCACATGCTTTTTTCCATGTTTCTGAAACAGACACTAAGACTGAAATTTCTTTCAAGATAGAAACAGTGCTTACACTACCTCCTTGGTTAAACTAAAAGCAGCACAATACCTAAATTTAGAATAGAAACGAACAGTGATAAGCCATAGACTAAAACACTCCTGTTAATGCTTCTGTCACTACAGCAGCAAACTGTGTGGCCATACCTAAAATGAGAATACTCGGAGAAGAGGAAAAGCACAAGGACTACTGACAATGAAGAGAGAACTGAACCATTGACCTGTTATTGTTTTGGCTGTTTGTATAGGAGACATGCAGTGTATTTGATGATTAAAGCTCCATAGAAACACAGAAGGGTTATAGAGTCAGACAGATGAAGGCGGATCATGCAAGTCAGCACAACATAGACATTGTTTTAATAAATAGGTTATGGACGAAAGAAGCTCTGCAGGGAGAAGCTGAGTCAGAAATAGGTTACATATTTGACACAATAAATATTTACTAAAATTCAAAGACTATTTTTGCCAAGGGTCAATACAGTTCAGAAAAATCTAGACGTTAAAAAAATTTCAAACACCCAATCAACAATTCTTAAAAATATTCGGTAAATAATGTCACTTGAATCCAAGCATTTGAGTGATGTCTGTGAGCATACCTTATTTTTTCATCTATCAGGACAAGTTAATAGCATCAGCAGATTGTTTCTCTAAAAGAGATTTAGGAATTTGTCCCCTCAGTTACATTGATTTGATGCTTTGTATTACTTGACAGAAGAGTGTTGCTATAATATGGTTATTGCTTTTTGGGTTTTCTTTTTGTGATTTTTATCTTTTATTTGAACATTAGGAATCCAAAGAGCTAATGTATGGGTACTCATCAAATTTGAAATCAAAAACCAAAATAATAAACTGTTTCTATCTGTCTGTGTTCTCTGATACATTTGTCTACTTCTCCACATAGCAAAGTGGGAGAGTACAGCAAGGACTGATGTGCCATGGTTTGCAAACTTTTAGTTTTCTACCTTGTTGACCTTAACTGACTGACATTTTAAGTTGAGCAATATAACTGTATATCTGTTCTATTATTCCAGTTAAAGTCACAATTATTTTTCCCTTTGAAAATGTGGCTCACAGGGTGTAAACTAAGTTATAACGTGTTTTGGTTACAAAACTAGAAAGTTCTAATTCTAATGATCAGTGTAGACAGAAAAACTCTTACCATTCCCAATCCATGGCCCACTGAAACACAATAAAGTTATATTTGGCAGATTCTTCTAAGGTGCAAGTGCAACTATTGGTTTTTTACATGGTGTAAAAATCAAGTTTGATATTGTCAGTAATCTTGGAATTTAAGGAAAAAAATTGCTCTTTTAAGGAAAGCAATTCCTTGTAAATATCCATAGAAAGTAATAAAATACTGTATGTTAAAATGTAGAAAGAGGCTAAAGATACTTTATTTCCTTTTTTGTGGCTTAGTGAGAGAGAATGGAGGTCCCAGCATATCCATCTAGCTTGGCCTCAAACATCTTGTTCCCACGAGTTAGCCAGCTTTCAGAATTGCATTTTTCAGTTTGCCTCTGTACTTCCTACTGTTTCCTATATGCCTTTTTTATCTTTGTAACGTTTCTTTCCCTTCCCCTCCCCTCTTCCCACATTTCTTGCTCTATATAGAAAATTTATCTAGAGCAGCTCCTTAACCTTTTCCCTGTCTCTGGTAAAAGGTGTTTTGACACAGATTTATCTAAATTTGTTTTTCTAAAAAATTGCTTTTAAATACAGGTGCAATATTTACACATTGGTGGTGGCTTTGTAACCCCATGGGTTTACACCATTTTGAGGACCAACACATTCCTTTTTTGATACTGTTGATCCACTGCCTGCTGACACTAACCATACTGTCTTTCCTACTCTCCAACATTTCTTTTAAAGCACAGATGTCTTCCTCTATTCACATTATTAATTCCATAGGCTGTTGTCTGAGTACTTATGCTCTAATTTCTTCCCCTAAAAATTTTTTTTAGTTCCCCGGGCTCTTTAAGCCTGGAGGCTCTGCCTCAGAATATGTGAAATTTATTGATCTGAAACCTCAATTTCCAAGCAAAGGATTGTTGATATATTAACTGAATTTTAGAATTGCATTAGCAAAGTTTTAACTGAGGTATAAACAGATAAGCTGTGTTAAAAATATTTCAAGTAGTGTTGCGACCCTATGTTAAATATGTCAACAGTACAATCTTGTGAATTACAGTAATTTAGCAATACAGAATCTGTTGGAGTTCTTTGGTGTTAGCAATGACAAGATGAAACGAGATGAAATGAGAAATATTAATTGTTTTCTGCTTTAAAATAAAAATCAATTCATTTTCTATTGCTTGGTAGGAAAATATATCTGAGAGGAAAATAAAGAGAAAGTGGTCTGGACAGAAGAACTGGGCAGGTATGAAGAATATATAACAATGTTGGTTCACAGGCCAAAAAGGGTGTTAAAATGTCACTAAATATGTGTTTTATATCCTTCTATTTTGTACCTAGCTTCAAGATTAAATATATTTGTAGATTTAATTATACATTCAAAGGCAAGTTTATGTTCTATGGCATTTTTTTGGTGAAAAAGGTAATACATTTACTAGGCATACACAAAACCAAGCGCTTTTTAAATAGTTCCTGACAGGCTATTGATTTGTATCAAGACTTTCAGTCAGTAAAAACATCTAAGTTATTATATATCAATGTGCATGCCTCATATACAACATCAGAATTAAAAAACTGTCTAAAACATTAACAGAACAATTATTACTCCATTTGATCTTCAAACTTTCAGAACTAATCCAAAATGAGCAACTAGCAACAAGCTTCTCACCTTGTACTGACAGAGTTCTCAAATCACCTCCCTGTGCAAGTAGTCTCACAACTCCTCCCAAACACCTTTAACTGTGCAGAGGGAAGAATACCAGCTAGGGAAAATTAATGAGGCATGTGCACTTGATAAAAACCTGGGAGAAATTAACAAACAGGTATTTGTTCAAGTCTTTCAGAAGGTTTCAATGGCAGGAGAGGGAACCAGGTTCTTCCCTGAGTAAACAGTGAGAGATGATAAAAGGTTTCAGAGATGGGTGCAGATAAAAACTGAAATAGACATTCTGTGGGAAGGTCAAAAGAGGAAGCTATTCTGTTAGGAGCTTCATGTCTGGCAACCACTGCCTTCTAATTTATCTGAACCATCTTTTAAATGTCATGTTACAAAAAAAGCTCATTCCTTTTTTGTAACTGAAGGGAACATCCATCTTACGTAGCTGTTTGGGTTTTTTTAGTATTCTTACTTTTTAAAAAAAATATTTTTATGAAAGCTTCTGGGAAAACTGTGTGGAAAACAAAATACTAATTTTTTCAAAGTCACAGTCTTCTATGTCCTTTTTTATCAGAGGAGATGTTATGGCTTGTGATGACCACAATGGCTTGTGATGGAGATTAGTGAGATTGGAAACATCCAAATCTTTTATGACACTTGCAATTAAAAGTGTTCCTGTATCATCCAATATCATGCTATTATTAAACCTTTGAGACAAAGATAAATGATGTTTCTAGACATGACATGTAGCAACTAGATTCTCATTCTCTTTATTCACTCCTCTTGACATTTAGTTTTTCTGATGTCCCAAGTGTAGGACTTCATGTTGAAATTATTAGTGAATATATGGCCTTGGGAATCTTCTGTTTTTCCTTACATGCTGGGTTTAGTTTCTTGGTATAACCTAAACACAGGAGGCATAGAGCTTCAAAAGACACTTGACAACTTGAGCAAGGGAAAGGGAGGCAAAACATTTCCCTGCACTCACCTTCTGAGTTGTAGGGAACAGCAGGTGAGTAGGGCTGACTAAAGCTGACCAGGCGCATTGACAGTAGAGGTAAAGGTACAGTGGGGCCAGGAATTGCAGAGCTGGGCTAGGGCACCTAATGAAATGCAAAACACTACAAAGCCCAGAGACAAGGAGCAAATTTATCTAAGCAAAATCTATCCAATCTTAATTTCTCAAGCCAGTCAACCTGCAAGATTATTAAATGTGAGATGGAAATTCTTCATCTTTTTATATAATCAGGCTGTCATTCTTCTGTTCAGGTTTCTGCAGAAGATGATGTAATGAATTTGTAAGAGCATATTTATGTTCACTTTCCTGCGATGCCACTCCAAATTTGAAATTATTTTTTTCATTTCCAACAAAAGCAATCCTGCTCTTCCAAGGAAAGATCCTTCATTTTCAAAACAGAATAGTTCAAATAAGTGAATGGAAATTTATATAATAATAAAAGGCCATATGTAAACAAGCTAAAGAATATGAAAGTAGTCATAAAGAACATTTATATTATTTATAAACATTTTGAAAAATGTGTTCTTGTAATAAATCTGGAGATATATATCTATACACATTAAGATTCTGTAGGTATGCTTGAGGAAATCTGTTAACAATTTATTACTATTGTGGCAGCTATATCTGATCCTCTAAAACTCTCTTTTTTTTCTTTCTTTATGAGGAGCATGTAGGGTGGAAAGGATAATATAAAAGAAGGAATAAAGGGAAGTCATTATTCTAATGAGACTACATGAGATAAAACTTCTTTTTTCTTTTGTAGGAGAAACTGGCCACATGCAAAGGGCCACTGTGACCTTTCATTGATTCACTTCTGAATACTCACTTCATTTGAAGAGATCTGTCTTAAGACTAGAGACCAGATAAAACACCTGTCTTGCACAGTCTGTCTACAGCCCCTTTCCGTAGGTAATCAACACATCAACCCTTCTGAAGGCAGGTTTTACAACCATCCAATAAAGACTAAACCTCACTGAAAAAATGAAAAAATTCCTTAATGCTGACAGAATAGTTGCCAGAAGACCTCTTCCTTATAGATGCAACAAACTTGCAATATTAAATGCTTGCAAACATTGTAAAACAATTAATTCAGGGGAGCAAATATGAATCTGCCAACCATTTAAGAACATTGTACTGTGAACATTTTTTTGTGTTTATTTTCTGCTTCTATGAAGCATCAGACTTCCTTGTCTGTTATTTTGGCAATTGCCAAAAGATTTCTTTTGTTTCCTAGGATTAAATGACAAACATGAGGTGATTGTCCAGGCTATTTATTTATTATAATTTTTAAATATATCTGCCATGAAAGAGCCTATCTACGTATGTTTCCATCACATTTTTTTCCTTCTCCTGTTCTTGTTTTCGTGATTTCTGCATGAAGAAAGAACTTTCCAAGGAAGTATTCTGCAAGACAGATTTTTTACCCCCCATAAAATAAACAAAACAAAAGGTTTTACTGAATGCAGAATTGTTGTAGTCTATTTCACCACCATAAATATAGCAATACAGATGCAGAGAATAAACATTTCCCTTCCCTGTTAGAAAGACTTGTTGATGAACAAAGAGTTCCTAATAGTGTATTAAAGACTTATTTCAAGAAGAAAACAGAAGAATATTTGAGTAATGCTATAGAAGTATTACACAGTTTTCTTTTGACAGTTTTCTTCTAAAATGTAACTGAAGGAATCCTCATTCATCACAGGTCCCCAGTTTCCAGATCAACTCTTAGAATGTAGAAAATTCAATTTTACAGGCATTTCTATTAGGAATAAAACAAACCTTTAAAGTAATGCTGATGCATCATGTTGACATAACAAATGTGGACACTAATTAAAGAGCAGCAGAATCCAACAGAGAAGTTTGCCCTCCATCTGCTTGACCTGAGGTAATAACAATGTTCATTTAACTAGAGCTGACAGATCTTCTTGTGTTAGTCTTGAATCACTAAAGTTGCCACCCTCAGTATGAATAACAATAACCATATGTGTGACATCATACAAAACAGTCAAGCCACAGTTAACGACTCCTTAAGTTGGCTGTCTTCTCCTTACTTGTTTTTTCTTCTGTGATACTGAGGTTCGTGTGTGCAGATCAGGTGCAGGCTTGGATTCTGAATCTTTCATACATACAAAAGCCTTTAAAACTCTCCTATGCCTTCAGATTTGGAGCGGTGCTATATCAAAGCCTACACACTTTTACACTGTCAGTTAAAAGAAGGATGCTCAAAGTGCATTATAAATTCTTCAATCAGTGAATGGATAGCATTTCTGCCCTCATCATCCTTTTAGTTCTAGGAGTAAATAAAAAATAATTCTCTAATTAAAAGCCTTCTACCAGGTGAAAAAATTCTGGTACACTTCAGCTTTAATAAATCAAAAACCAAGGAAAACTTTAGTATAAAGGATTTTCATTAGAGTTTCCCTTGGGAAAATATGTCTCTATTTTCTGTTAGCATGTTAGGTTCTTCATATTTTTGATGAAAACTTTCCCCAGTGATTCAAAGATCCCTGCAAAAACCTGATGAACTCCCTATCTGCTTGAGAAAAACAGCTTTGAGGTAGTTTAAATGCAGCCTCTACCCATCTCTAGGGTATCTTATGATCACACAATGGTGTAGCCCTAAAAAAATAAATGAAAAATATTGACTAAATCTTGAAATGCATATGGTCAAAGGCAATTAATAACATTTAATGACAAAGCTGTAGTTTCAGCAGCATGCATATCCTAGTGTTTTGCTATTGATTTTTAAGCTTGGGCAAATCCACAGTAGGTATGACACAAAAATGGGAGCCAATCACAATTAAACCAAACCATATAAGAATTATTGGGAGTCATTTCTATGGCTAAACTTAGCCTGCAAAGCAAAGTGTAGTAGTATTATCAGCCATGTTGCAACATTTGATGCTATGACAAGAACAAGAGGCATCCAAAAAATGACAAATCAGTTAACTATCAATACTGCAATGAAACAAGGTAAACCCAACCATCCAGTTTATTCGTCAAGCCATCAAACAATAAGAAAGATTGTTTTGTTCTCTCTTCATCATGAACCCAATCATGCGATTTTCACCAGAAACACACACTTAAAGGTTTCTATTTTTGTCACACCACAATGCATTAAACTTCAAATAGAAGAGGAATGTAGGTAGCTTAAAAGGTAAAAGAAAAGGAAAGGGAAAAAACATTAAATGGTTATTTGTTTAGAGGGGGCTTTGTGCATTTTTTTTAACTTGGAGTTGTTTGTGCACTGCAATAAATAACATTCCTTTAAGTTCTTAGTTCCTCAAATCCTTTTATTGACCCACATGACAAGAGAGCAGCATTACAAGTTCAAGATCATAAATCCAAAGTTTATAAACATGGAGCAAAATTCATGAGAAAGGCTTGAACTTAAAAAAAAAAACAACAATCCTTTTATAAGTGTAGATTGGATGTCAGCATCCCTTTGATAAGTGCAAGAGGGTATGACATGGGTTTTTTGAAATATTTTAAACTTCCACCTTCTCTTCTGTCCATTCCAAAGCAGCAATTATTATGATCAAACTAGAGAAATGCATCCTACTCAATAGATAGGAACAACAAATTATAAACTTAGGGGATTGGAGTTGTGATTCCTGGACCACTGGTGACTCCAAATTGAGCTGCAGTGTCCTATGAAAGTATCACAAAGAGTCTTCATTGTTATATTAAAGAAGGAAACAACATCAGTTTCATCCAGTTTGTGTATTTTGTAATAAAAACATATTCTTTTTCATATTAAGACACAGAGTGTTCTTTTTGTTGCATTTTTTAAGATTTTCATGCTGCCCTTGAACAGTTGTTTTTATGGAATGCTTCAATTTCCTCTTCCTAATGTTTTTGTTCCAGATTTTTCTTTTGGGACTGGAAGACAAGAACGAAATGTGTAAACTGATTGATTTTAGTCCGTTTGTTAAAAACTCATTATTCACTGTTCTTAACTCTTTCTGAGAACTTACTCACATTCCAAGGATGTTTTTTGGTTTTTTTTTTTTCTTTTTAATAGTTTAAATTATTAAGTCTTCAGAAACCTCCTTGGAAGCAAAAATGAAATAGTATTCCATATCTGCATGTTTTGGTACAACACTACATAGGAAATTAAAACATTCTTTTTGTTGCTGGAATTGGCTGATGAACAGACTGCATTTTTCTTGGTCTGGAACTCTGATGTCAATATGAGTTAAAATATTCCCTCCATCTCCCTGATCACTGCTGCTTCTGCCTATCTCCTTATAAAGATTATGTTTATGCTTAGTAAATGAAGAAAGGAATTAGTGATGCTCCTCTCATTTCCTGTCTTCCCACAGATGGTGATAAATTCAAATTCAGACTCCATTAAACCTGAGTAGAGAAACCCAGCAGGTGGCTACACTAATGGAAAATCCTGGCCTTGGAATAATGGGAATTGCAACCGACAGCTCTTCTATACCACAAAAAAGATGATGTATTCCTATTGACAGTGTTGCATTTGAGTCCAGAAGGCTGATCTGATAGTTCAGGCTGGGCACAAGGGAAGCAGAAAGCCCCATGGGTATTTTTCTTGGCTACACCACTGTAATTTTTGTCATCTGAACCTTCTATTACAATTCATTGTAAAAATCTCATGCAAGTTGGAGGGAGAGGAGAAAAAAAAATCCCAAGCTTCTGCATTTTGGCCTACAGGCATACATTTGTTCTTTTTTCTTGGTTTAAAGGACAAATAAAGGTTGACACACAACAGCATTTCCAGCCACTTCTGTATTTTTAGTGCTGACATTCTTAGCCCAAGTGCTTTTAGTATTTCCAGACATGCCCATCTAAGAGAGTTTTTGTTAAAAAGATTGCCCTGAAGGTGTAATGCCTGATGTTCAGCTAAAATCTGTGAAAGAATACTGTATTTATGGTCCTTTTTTCCTCTAGATTTTTCTCCCCTTCATTTAAATCCAGGGACTAGGTCAGCTGCAGTTCTATGACACTCACTTGGGAAAGTGATTGGACGGACCTATAGAACGAATAGAAAATTTGAGCTATGTTTCAGAGTATGAGGAGAATTTTTTTTTTCTGTGTGTTTTAATGCCATGTTGGCAATTTATATGTGCAATATGTTCTGGTCTTTTATCTTAGTATATACATTTTTCCCCTAGCTTTTATACATTAAATTAGTAAAATGGAGAAATTGACAACCAAAGGAAATGTAAAATGTCTACACTTTTACATTATTGATCACAAGGTTATTTGTCATTTGTTCACAGAACTCAGATTGGTATAAACTTAAGGAATTAGTAATAACAATTGTAAAAGGTCATAAAACTAATGTCTCTAGCCTGATTTTTCTAGGCCTAAATTATTCTAAAAAATATTCTGAATATTATTTAAGGGTGAACTCAAAATACTCTACTGTATATATATTTTGAAAATTAATAATTTCTGCAATAGATGACTTGGAGATTTCTGCATGCTGTTTATGAAATATATAATATGCACAAAATATAGTATTAATACACATAATTTAGAAATGCCATAGTCCATTTCAAGATGTGTCTATACTAGTATTTATAAAGCAATTTTTTTTCCTGTTTTTAGCACTGAAAATAAAATTTTCACTGGTTTTTGATATAACTGGTTGTTGATATAAAATACAAGCAGAGAGAGTAAATTTTTTCTTGGCTTTCTTTTGTTTTATTTTATTTTTATCTTGCAATTTTTTGCCTTATCGAGCCTCCCCTGGAAAATAAAAAATTCCTTTTATATATTCCTGAGTTGTTTGTCTAAACATTTCACTTGTTTGTTCGGAATTCAGAGCCAGCTAGTACATTGACTAAGACAATAATAAAACCAAAATATTCTTTTTATTGCTTAGAAACACTTTAAATGGGATTGTTTTCTTATCTAAACTACTAACTTTCCACATGTTTATATCTGACTATAATGTTCAAGATTCACAGTTTTCATTATGATATTTCTTTCCATTTCATTACAGTTAATTTCATTATGTCTTTTTGTGACAAAAAAACTAATTGTCATGATAGTGACTTCTAGGTGAAAATTTCCTTCAGATCTTGGTTTCCTGGCTTTTATTGTATCAATATTTCTTCCTCGACACTTACTTACATATAATTCCCAGCATTTTTATCAAGGTTTAACATGGAAAAGATTTCAACAAAATAAATGAAATTAATATGCTTAATATGTCATTATATCATAAGGTTTCATGCATGAGGCAATCATCAACAATGCCTTCTTTGCATACACCATTTCTACCCCACATGATGCCCAAATGCTTTACTCAGACTGAAGTATTTCAGTCCTATGACAATTAAACTCACTGAAGTAAGGGCAGAATAGAAGGAATCAAATCTGAATGAGGAAATCGCTAGGCTAATCTCGAACTTGTCCTCAGAACTATATATTGCCAGTAAAACTGGAGGGTTTTCACATAAACTCCTTTTTATGTTAAAACTTGTGAGGGTCCCAGTCCTGCAAAAGACCTGCTGTCAATCTACTCTCTCATTCATAATCAGTGAAATTGTAGCTATGCTGTAATTGTGCTGTGCCATTTTAGCATAATTTGAATACCAAAATACCTTCGTGACTTGGAAACGGGACTTTATTTCAAGACTGGGTAGTTCTAACATGACCAAACACCCAGTGCATCTTGTCACAGCTTTGCTGAAAAGAAAGAAAAATACACAAAGGGATATCCTCTTCAGTGGAGGCACCCCTCTTTGCTCAAAATTCTTGTTTAACACCTCAAATGGAAATACATATGCATAATGGAACTTGAGATGTGGACACTGATGCAATCTCTTTCTGTACCTACCATAGTAGAATGCTTAAACATTCATTATTCAATGTACTCACTGAATTGCAAGAGGAGGCAATGCTTTGTGCCTGCAGAGGAACAACTCCTATGTCTCTCAGGATGAAAGTGAGTCTGGAACTGGAGCAGCAGACAGAACTAGTTCATTTTTGTAAACGTAAATGGAGGGAATATTTTTGCAAAATGGGTGAGGACATTCTGCATAACTGTGAATATATCTTTCTTATAGTTTTTCTTGTCTTGTTTATACAAGGTGAAAAATGTCTGGCAGTATTGAAGATAAACCAAACAGCAATGCTTGTGTTCTGATATGAATCTTATCAAAGTAGCAATCTTCCATATTCCCGTATTAGTGATATATCCTATTACGACGACAGGCTATGTCTTGGCTTACACAAAGTATTGTCTGATAAATAGATTTAATGCATAAATGTCTGCTGGGAACATGCAACAGCAAAATGGGACAGATGTTTGGCTTTCTTTGGAGCTCATCAGCACAGTTCAACTGCTTTAGTTGTCAGGTCGGTTCAGCCCTCAGTCCAGATACTGAGAAGCTCAGTATTTTGAGTCTCACTAGTGCTAAGTGAAACGCGTAGCAGCTAATACACTCAAGAAAATTCAGCCTTCTACTCAGAGAATATATCTGAGTAGATCATACTTTTGTTTATTTCATTGAACAAATATGTTCGTTTGCCTTTGGACATGTGCTATCATATGAATTAATTAAATGTGTAGAATTAAAAAGCTTCCTTTTTTTCTTTTTTTTTTTTGGGTCAAGACAGAGGAAGTGAGTGGTGAGGCCATAGCTGCCAAAATGCAAGCATTTTTTTGTGTATGGGATAGGTCTGCTGTATATGCAGGCATGCAAGCATTTCAAGTTTGTTATATATGGTGCTTTGGAGGAAAGAGCTCCTTCCACATGGATCTATCCAGTGTGAGGTGAGAGGGAAAGAGCACAATCTGATTTTGCTGCTTTTCTCTAATGTATCAAGGAAAAACCTCTCCAGAGGTACTGACACACAGCTTCCACTTTCTGAGTCACGTGGGAATCTTTATGGTGCCCTTTCTCATATGTCTCCTGCCTCCAGGAAAATTGTGAGTTTAGATGAGGTTATGCAAAAATTCTCAATTGTCACTGACTTTTTAAAATTTTTATTTCCTAGAAATTGGAAAGATCTTGGGTCATCAGGTTCATTCTCCTGCAAGTGAAAGATTGCTCCCTACAGTTAGATTTCTTAAATTATTAATTGCTGGTAATTTATCTGATTAATTAGAACCTTTTACTTAAAATAAATTATTCAGATATTGTCATTATCTGACCAGCTTTGCAGGTTGCTATATAATATTCTGAAAATAGTGTGTAGGCTACTCTGAAATATTATCTTAATGTCCCAGGAAGAGAAATATTTATTGTGCTAGGTTCTGTACAAACGCATACAGGAAAACATAGTCCTTGACATGATATCTTTACAGTCCAATTAAAGACAAGTGATTAAACCGCACAGTAGGAGAGAAGAAAAGACAGTGATAACAGTGCAATTTGTGAAACTTCAGAGTATTGCTGCATGTGTGCTCTACTTGTTCTGATTTATGGGTATTTTATACATGAGTTTCCTTTGCTATCACATTTGTGTAAACATTCCTCTCTCTCTTGCCTAAAGCCTTTCTGACTTCTTAAAGGTAACATGTTATATGTTTTCAGATGGAGAATTTGATAATCAAATCATATGCAAACAAAAAAAAAAATTAAGTCCTTTTCCCTGAGACATCCTTGAAGCAGGTATTTCTACTTGGTAAAGTAGTGTGCTTTTAAGGAAGTATGTAATCTACTTTAGACCAGAACATAACAAAGTCATAATTCAAAATCCTGTGAAACCAATTACTTCCCTTGTTTTGTATAAAATCCTAGGCTTTCATTCTGTGAAGATTCTATGGGAACATATCTTTAAGCCAAATTTAACAGGGACAGAAAGCATTTCCTCCTGAGAGGATGTTGTGTGGAGCTTTGTTAAACCTTGGGTACAAAAGTTATTTTGACTTTGAGTTGGGGTTTAAGACAAGTAGTGGGGTGTGTGTGTTTGGATGAACTCTCAAGACTTTCTGAAGCTCCTCTGCACCACTTGTCTGGTTTTTACCATAAATCATTAGCTTCCCACTCCTGATGTCAGAGTACTGTAACAGCTTTCTAGTATCTACCTCCATCTAACCTTAAAATAGATCCTGCCTTCTGGCAACGGGCAGGAGCAGGAATTTTACTAAAAGATCGTGTTTAAGCACAATGGGTGAAGACTTCACTGCTGAAGGGGAGGTGAGAATGTCACGAACATATTGAAGATCAGGGACAGCGAGTTTGATATAAATAGTCTTCATGTTTTTGTTGAAGGGGCAGGATATACAGTTTTCAGAGAAAACTCCCCTTCCTTACCCTTATCTTTATTATTGACTTCCACTTCAAATTGCAAATGCAGAAGAGGCAGAACAGCTGGGCTGTTCAGCTGGAAGAGAAAATAGAAAAATATGAAACACGTATTCACATTTGAAAGTAGCATTATTGGAAACTGTGGGGGGAATAAAGGCTTTTTCTCTCACTGTAATAATATTTTGCACTTGTTATGCAGTAAACAGTGCCATCAAAAAAATCCCCAAACACTCAACGTGCACTACCATATGTTTTTCAGAGGTGGACAGAGAAATTATACTGTTTCATAGTATCTCTTAAAGGCCTTTTTAATTGTGTGAGCCACTAAGATGTCAGGAAGGAAAGTAAAGATAGAATACCTAAATATTAAATGAGAATGTACAAAATTGTACATATTCTGTATTTAGAAGACAATTTGGCAAAGAACAAAGAACAGTTGTGCATACATTCCTACATCACAGAAAATATCCTGAGATCCCCAATGTTCAGAAAATGCAGAGGCAGCCCTTGGTGATGCCTGCTGAACAAAAGGGAATTTTACAATTTTGAAATATGAGGTAAAATATGTGAATATTAAATTTAGATGTGATTATTATCTCTGAACCACTGTTTTGAGAGAATATAGAAAAATTAGTAGAGTTTTTCTGGTTGTTTTTTTTTTTTTGGTAGTATTTCCAGAATTTTAGTGTGTCTTAGTTATATTAACTAATATGTCTGCTACTATTAATTTTCTTTCATGTCTTTTTTTATTTAGTTCTACAAGTCAGTCTTCCCTTGCTCTCTCTCATCCTTAGTAACCCCAAATTTTACTTTTACCCTTCTCTTTGAAGTTTTTAAGACTTATACATCAGCTGTCCATGACAAATTCCAGGAAACTGAATTTATATCCTAATTTTTTATTTAATTTGTTTCATTCTAGACATCTAACAGAATTTTAGCTTCTAAGTAATGTACTAATGTGAAGGAATACTCTGAGACAGAGAAGATCTGGACAAAACATTGAGACAGCTCCAGAAAAGGCCTTCCAGGTCGGAATTTATGTTTTCTATGGAGGAAATGCAGCAAGCCAAGCAATCTGATAATGGTGCCCTCCATCTTCCAATGTTTACAAAGAGGTGAAGCATTTCTGGATTAACATAAGCTTTTTAAATGTCAGGATGCCTCTGCCTAACTCTGCTAAGCCTGTCTAAAAATAGATTGTGAAAGAAGATAAAGCAATATGTAGATTGTCATATGTTTTTGTCCTCTGTTTTTTTATGGGTTTAACGTAAATAAATAATTATAGCTGAAGCCCTTGTAGGAAAATCTTCTTCACCCTGATAAATCTCCAATATCATACAACAAGAGTAGATAAAATAAACACTATAGCTTTTATAGACTATCAGATTTACTTAGTATATGAATTTTTGAACTAGGAGGAACAGATGTAGCCACTTGCTTTCCCAGTATGCTTTTATCAGGGCCTACATTGTTACAGTGTTAGTTGTCAGAAAGTCATAAGAAATAACACTTTCTTAAAGTAGATCATCAACACTGCCACACTATGTGATTGCAACATTTACAGTCTGTAGCAAAGATAGAACTGTATTGTAATTCATTTTTCTTTCGTATTTTCCTTTTTCTATATATCTGTAGTATTTTACGTGTGAAAAACAGATTAGGATTTTCTTACACGTTAGTGGAATTGCGCACTGCAAATCAAAATGAACCAGGCACATAAACAGCCGTAGTTGCTTTCGGAAAACCTACCCTAAATCTCTATGTCAAATGCTAAATTTATTCCCATTGAGAACTAGGCTGATGGGAAGTTGTCTGTTTAAATGAAAGAGCTTTTTTTTTTTAATTAGTCAAGCATAAACATGTCTTAATTACATGTACACTGTTTGGTTTTCACAAGAATTCTATGGAAGTAAGTTTTTCTTCTTAAAATACCTGTCTTTGGTTCAAGCTGTGCAGACTATTAGAATAGTTAGCTGAGAAATAGGATTCTAAAAATGAAACAAGTTCATGTTTTGGAGTAGTCTCTGATTATGATAAATGCAATATTATTCTGGTTCATTAGCAAGAGGAAGAGGAAACCCTTCAACAGGGGCAAGACAAAGACCTTGTAATAATCCAATAACATTTAATTCTATATACTTTATTTTCATTATTTTTTACTATGTCTTAGAAGTATTTTTCTCTAAAGAAAACACTTCTGATTATTTTCTTCAAAAGTATTTCCTTTTCAGGCTGAACAAGTTTCATGTGGAAAAAGCTTTGGACTAGAGATGGGGGGGGATTACAGGGTGTTGCAGGATCCTTTGTCTATACTCAGCAGAAGTTTCTTTCTCATCAACTCTGACTGCCCAGGCAGTGGACGGCAGAGAGGCTTTCCCCCCACTGGTGACAGGGATGGCGGAGGGGTGATGTGCCCTGTCCTCTTGCCCTAAGCAGGAGTCAGAGTGCAACTAGGGATGACAGCTGTGGAAAACACTGTGAATCCACCTTCACCTTCAGTGCAGGCTGTCCAGGGAGACCTTCCATTCAGCCAGTTGTGGTCTGGCCTCCTTTATGTTATCTGCCCACTGGACTTAGGCATCAGAAGCTGCAAGAATTATCACTGAACACCCACCCAGGCACCTGGAAAAAAAACCAAAAAAACAGACTCACAGGGGCATCTATAAAGGAAAAGTGGAGAAAGAGGTGGTCCTATGATAAATAAACTCCTATTTGTACCAGTTTGACCACAAGAATTTGTGCCGTACATGAATTATGCACTCAGAGCTTATAGAGCACATAAGCAAATATGAGAGTTTGCAGAAATTGCTCACTGGTCATTAGAGCCTCCTTGCACTGCTCATGTTTTTTCCTGTGGTGCTAATGCTTTCAGTGCTAAGAATTTATATATAGTTCTATGAAATGAGAGTGTTGGAACCCCATTGAATACGATTGGTTCAGAACATCTCTGGGCAGCTTGCAAATACCCTTTCAATCCACATTAGTATATTTCCAGTCTGAATTTTCTTTTAATTTTAAAAAACGACTTTTAAAAAGAACAAAAAGAAAGTTCGATGTTTCTTAAAGCAACATTGAAAGCAATTAAAATGAAACCTTTTTAACAGCATGATCTTTTTCATTTTCACTATCACCTCCTTAGCCTTAAGTAAAAACCAAAAGAGACCTTTGAAAAATGATGATTTTTTATATTTAATAAGTGATCTTTTCATGTTTCTGCTGTTGTATGCTTTTGAGCTATCTAACAACTATGGATATATAGCCGGCAGAAGGGCAAACTTGTCTCATATCCTGTGAAGAGGTGACTACCTGAAGTGTGGGTATGAAAGAAAGTATAAGAATTCTCTGAAAGGTTTTACTACAGAGAATACAGGGCTGAGACCTTCATCTAACCCTGGATGCACATTATTCTTAATAATGCATATCCGTACATTTTTTGCAGATTCTAAGTAGTGAGCTTACTAAAATTGACAATATTTTACAGGAAGAGGTAAAAAAAAAACATGTTTCCTGTATCATACACAGTTCTTTAATTTGTGACATATCACTTTTATCTCTTCTTCCTTTAACACCAGATTTGGTTTAATTAAATTTATGTCAAATGAACACATGAAATGAAAGGAAAATCAGAAAGCCTGCAGTTGCCCATTAGTGAGTCAGTGACTGCACAGTGAAAGGCTTTTGAAGCCTGGCTTACTGCCAGAACAAGCTTGCAATGATGCTCACAGACACCCATGATTCTTTGAAGGAAAGAACTTAGCTGACCTGAACCTGTTCTGTGGAATCAGTCCAAATCCTCATGGGCTGGATGTAAAATCTATAATAAGTCTTCTGTCTTCAGCCATTTACCTGTCAAGTGAAAAGAGGGTGTGAAACAACAATATCTGCACATAAGTAATTAGGATAAATCATTCTTTGTTTAGTACATGCTTTAAAAAATCACCACCATTGAATAATTTTTTAACCCAATAGCAAATTTTTTTCTCCTTTTTTTACAGTGGATTTACAATTCTTTAAAATACAAAATATCACTGCCTTACTTTTCACGCAGTGGAAGTAATGTGTGTTGATCATGAGTGTGTCTGTCAGAACTTGGCCCTCTGGGATCCTGAATCTTTGCCAGATTTGAGCCATGGATCCAAATGTGAAGTGAAGCAGCACACAACATGTACTTTGTGGGTCTGGGGTGAAGGCAGTCAGCACTTTTCAGATGGGACACTGATGGCATGGTGTAGCTGCCATCAGAGGATAACTAGGCTGGCACAGGCTGAAGAGACTGCTAGGAAGGTGTATACTCCTACCTCTGTGTCTTAACAATAAAGTCTGTCTTTAGGAAGAAGTATTGTGAAGCATGGCAAGCTACAACTCTAATTATTCTGTATGAATTTGAGATATGGTCCACAACGAAATGACTTTGCATGGCCAGCTTAATCCACTACCAAACGTACAAGGAAAAACATGCTCATTTCAGAATAAAAGCCCCTATACCAACAGCTGGGTTGAATACCTAATGAGAATTACCTATTTTATATTCCCTTTCCAAGCTCTTTGTCTTATAAAAAAGGCCATATAAACATATAAATAGGTTATGTGAGTGTAGGCTATTTATTTAAATGCAATTGTCTTCATGCTAGGCAACTTTCAGTTATCTATCACACATGATTTATACAATAGAATATAATGCTATGTGATAATTTGATAGAGTTGCTTGCCAGCAAGTAGTGAGACAAAGAATTCTCTCAAGAATTATTTTTTTTACTGTTAGTCTGCATCCAGTTTATCAGTTGTTAACTCTTGATCCATATCTCACAGTACTAAGATAATAAATCAACTCCTGGAGTTTCAACACCTCAAAACAATATTTTTTCAACATATTTCAATCTGAATATTAGATTACTATAGCAGAGTAAGCCAATATGTATTTATCTTCTATTATTTTAAAGTTAGGTTGTTTCTTTTGTAATTCTTCAGACTGAAAGTTAGAAAAGCATCTTTTATTGCTAAGAAATGTAAATATCAATTTAGTAGTCACAAGAAAGTACAGCTAATTGCATTACACTGATTTCAAAATGCTTCAGAACTGCGATATTTCTTTGCACTTTATTTCTTAGCACCTTGTGACTTGCAGTAAGGTTAGAGTCCATTATTTCAGTCAGTCTGACTCAGTGAGACATACACCTTCAAATAACATAGAGCTGCTGATCTCCAAACCAGTGTCTGGATTCTGACAGATTTATGAATTGGTGCAGGATCTGGAATAAGACAAATAAAATGGAATAAATACATATATTTAATCTAAAAATTTGAATGCAATTTGGAAACAGCAAATTTAGAATACATATACATGCTGGGAAAATATAAAAGTCATTATTTACATTCTAGAAATTTAGTAGGTCACACCAATATCAGATTCTTTGATATTGGAGGAGCCAATATGTTCTTGTTATGTGGTAGCCCAAAATCAAATCATGGGGGTTTTTAGTTTTTGTTTTGACTTACCGAGTCCTTGCAATACCATGTCTGTTACCTGACAGTAAGACATGCATTGTGTGTCCCTCCCTGTTTAACTCTTATGAACCATAGGTATAAATAATATTTGATATTTACTGTATTTCCTTAACCTCTGACCAACCAACACATACAGATTTGGTTTGGGGGATTATAAAGTTTAAAGAGGTTTCAGTCCTTACTTGTAACTGTAACATTTTCAATGTTTCTTGCTATGTACATTCTATTTTGCTAAATAGGATTTTGTGCATAAGGAGAAGGTATTTTCAATATTACTCTCCATAAAGTAAAATGACTGGGAAAAAAACCCCAGTCCAAGAGTTTAAAGGTGCTGATAACTGCAACCATGAGCTTATGGTTTACATGATAGAATAGCTGTAAAATGAAGCTTCATGTAATGTGTGTATGAACTTTCTACTACTTGTATTCAGATTAATCCTAAAATCTTTGTCACTTGTCAGAGTTCTACCTAATAAGATTTAAGATATAATTACAATGTGTTTAGTTCCTCAGGTTTCAAGAACAAGGTGAGTTCAAAGGAAAAATAAAGATTCCATTGGAGGTGTCAGAAGTCTGATGACACAAGAAAAAATAGGGTTTATTGTTTTTATATTAATGAGAGGCTTCATTCTTTACAAGTACAGCTGCTGCTTGTACTGAGAAAAACCCTGTCATAGTAATCCTTAAAAAAAGTATTTTTAAAAGTGGAATGTTTCACCAGAGAGAAGTTCTGGTGTGAATCAACTGTGGTTTATATCATAAGTGCTTGACATCAAGAGTGTGATAAAAATACTTTTGTCATGCAAAGTGTCAGTTTACGTTTTACATATGCAACTTCTAATTTTGCTGCACAGATTTACATAACCACTTCAAAAGTAGTTTATTTCCTGTGGGAGTGGTCCAAACCTCAGAAAACAATACGTAAGATAAGTCACAGCAGAAGATAGAAGGCAGCAATAATATCAGGCTGTGCCACTGGTAAGAGCTGCTTTCTATACCACTGTCTGGCCTGCCCATCTGTTAAAAAGTGTGGCCAGATTAATTGAGTTTTGGGTTAATTCATGGTAATGTTTGAAATTTCTTCAAGGATTTTAGATTAGAAATATTTTTCCTAAACAGATGTAAAATACAAGCAACTTTTTCATCTTCCAGCCATGTTTCTCTGCTAGTCTAGGATTAATGATAACTTTGTCAGTACAATAGGCTATTTTTTAGTTTTGTTTCAGATATTAAAAAATTAGGACAGCACTTGTGCGAAAAAAAATTATCTGCACTATTAAAAAAAAGGATGGAACTAACTTTGTGATTCTTTGCAGTTATTTCCACTAATATTGTAGTTTTCTGTTAGAAACTACTGATTTATTTTTATGCAGGTTTCTCTCTCACTCATATTTTGTGGTCTTTGAATGGAAATATTCTTTAGAAAAGTTCTACTGTCTTTCTGTATTTCATTATGTTTAAAAATATCATCTCCATAACATGGATGACATCTCCAAGCTTGCTTAGTAATTGCCTTCAGAGCCATCCTGCTTCCTTTTCAAAAAATAAAATGAAAAAAATAAATAAATAAATAAACACAGGAAAATTCGGGCATTATAATTTGATTACAATTTCTGTCAAAAAGCCATTCTTATAGAAACCATGATATAAAACTCTGTATCAAGATATACCTCTGTATCAAGTATATCACCACTGATGAGATGAACGAAAAAGAACCTCCCTTATTTAAAATCCATCTCTTATATAAATGTCATGGAGTTTCAGATCTGACTGACATATTGAATGGAAGAAACATCCAAATCTCACATGTTTTCATTATACAGTTACAGCTTCATTTTTTCCTTGGTAAATTACTTCTCTAGTAATTTGTATTGTAAAGAAAAAAATGAATTCAGCAAACTGATAAATGCATGCAGAATATTCTGGATTAATTTTACCTTTTTTTCTTTTGTAAATAATGTTTTCACAGCATAACTTATGACATTGGGACAGATACTTTTTAACAATCTCCTTATACTGGAAAGTTTTGATGAAAGCCTGGATTAGAAAACTACCTAATTCTACCCAATGCATCCTTGCAAGTCAGGAAATCTTACTGAAATTAAGATAAATTGATATCTCAAACTCTTTTAGTAATTTTCAAAATTGCACCATTTTTTGAATGGTGGAAATTTAATCTTTGCAAATCAACACAGATGGTTGTCAAAAATGCATTCATTTTTTAATATCCTGAATTAGAGAGGGGATCATTGCCATAAAGGACTGAGTGCATATTTTTGATTATTAGAGAGAAATTTCTTATAAAATCTTGTAGTATGGGGTAGTAAGTGAATCAAAGTTCTTCACTGTATTTCTTTATAGGGATTTTTGTTTTGCTTTCAAAGATGTCTTCTAAGATATGAAGATTCATAAATTAGGATGAGGAAAACCGCCAATATTGCTGAAATTAAAACCTGTCCTGCATAATACATTTAGTCATTTCTATAGCTTCCTACAGGAATTAAACAATGACATCACCTAACATTGGCATTCAAAATGCTTTCAGATACATTTTATGGATCAAAGAGCATCTCTGTTGGTGAATCTTGTCTTTATAAATCCTCTACTTCCATTAAACATTCTTTTTGATGGAATTACAAACTGAAATAAACATTTTCTTCTTCAACAAATAATATTTTAATGCTTCTGGTCAATTTATGGCTTACAGAAAAAGCTCTGTAACTATGTTTATACGCTTCACAATGTTCCTGAAACAGCTGCTGCCTCAGTTTATAGTAACATGATGAAAGAAGCATCTTTTAGTACGTGTTGTTCTTTTACACAGAGTTTTTGTAACAGAAGTACCTTACAGATATGAAATTTAGGGGGAGAGGAAAGAATCCTCAGCTCATTAATCTTCTTTGCAAAACGCCTAAAAGGCTGCTTAGTTTAGAAAACGCTGTTATCTGGGTTAGAAGAAGTAGTAAGTGATGTGTCTCCAGAGACACAGAGAGAGAGAGACAGTTACATGCTGGTTAAGAACATGCAGTGAATTTATGTCTCTGCTTTTACATACACTATTTAATATCAATGAGATGAGGAAGATAAATCTGCCAGTGTAATCACTTGAGAGTTTGCAAGTCAGTTGTCATGTTGAAACTTACTAAAGGCATGGGGAAAATGTAGTGGGAAGAATACGTTCCTTATACTGAAAAATTGAACTTTATGACTGCTTATGCATAGTTAAATACCTGCAATTGCTATTTTCTCTGTAGAACTCTAGACAACATTAAAAAAAAAAGATTAAAAAAATAATCCGGGGTAGCTGAAGTGATAGCAAAATTTTGTCTTTCTGTTCTGTTTTTGTCATCTGCTTCTATCTGGCATTCTATATGAACACATATTTTTGCATATATTTTATGTGTGAGCCTTGGCATTTTAGCCCTCTCCTGCAGAGGCCCCTTAGTACCATATGCTTCTGTTTTTCTTCATTGCGTGATGTGATCTCTTCTGACTGTTACATGCACGTGAAAGGACAGTGGGCTTTTGGGGGAGAAGAAACCATGCTTTAAGAGAGCACACGTCAGTTGCTTTTCAGTCATTTGGAGCTGATTGGATCTGACAAGTGTTGTAGCTACTCATCGTAATGGATGTCTCTGCTTTAGCAGAGAAGAGGTGAAAAGGATGTAATTCCCAGTGGAAGAAGGCAACATGAACTATTATTTAATTACAGGCTAATATAAAAATCCCTAGTAATCCCTTGTTGGTTTCCAGACTTGTCTCTTCCTTTCTCTACAAGGCAACAATCAGGGCTTTTAATGCAGTACAGACAGCTATGCCAGTTAGGAAAATAGCTCCTAAAATACATAATATGCTCATTCCTTTCTTATTTGAAGCACAAAATTCTGCGTAATATGCAATCAGTTCTTGAAATCTAGATATCACTCACATTTTTGTCCTGTTTAAAAGATTGTTTTTCTTAATGCACAGCTTGAAATAACAATTCCACATTAGATAGTAACTTTGTCTGAGATTTGAAGGCTGCTTACTTTTTTCATCATGAAAGCTTGATTACTTCTCTGACCGAATTGCTGCACCTTATTTTGATTCAGTTAAAAACACCTGTCTCAGTTCTCTGTGAACCTGAGATTCACAGGTTTTTTCTCATCTAGAGAAAAATAAAAATTGTATTTGTTATGTCTGCTTTGGAAAAAAAAAAAGAAGTTTGTAATCATTTCCTTTATCTTCGTTATGTGCTTCACATATGTCTGGGTAGTAAAAGACAGCAGTGCCCAAACTGATCTTCAGGCTTAAACACTGCAAATACAATCAAGATTTTACACTCAGAACTAAATGGGAACTACAATTAAGATTTCATGATTTAAAGAGAATTGAAAAAGCCCAAATAAAAAATAAATTCCACAAGACCTCAACAAACAAACAATATCCCTCCAATCCTAACTAGGTACCACCCAAGGTAAATGAAGTGTAGTCTCAATTTGGATCCTTACTAGCCCAAAATGTTTTCAAAGATACACATTTCTGTGCATTGCTGGGTTTAGACATTTTTATTGCTATATTTTACCTTTAACTAGCATAAAGACAACAGGAGGTATTCTTCTAAAGCTAAGATTAGCATATGAGTGTTAAAATGATACTGAAACAGCATAACCATAAGATTTATCCTACACATAAAATTTTAGAAGTCTTACTATAAGATAAATAAATCAGAATTAAAGAAATAAATCTCTTATGAAACACAAAAGAATAAATAATTGACTCTTCCTGTATAAATGGTCCTTTATTTCACAAGCTGCTGCACAGGAAAATTTCCATGTTGGAATTTATTAACTGTCTCAATACAAGTGGCTAGATTCTCACCCTGAGTACAATCTGTGAAAATAACAATGCCATACCACAGATAATTATTGTTTGCATGATTTTTCAGATAGAGTACTTCACAAACCGTGCAACATTGATCACATGCTTATGTACTCAGTGTTAAGTTATTTTAAATAGAAATTATATTTTATTTAAATAAAAAGCTTGGGTTATCATTTTGTTTTTTCTAATAACTTTATTAACCCACTTTAATCTGACAGAGAGAAGTTCACCACTGAGTATCTGCCATGTAAAAGACCTCTATAACTCAATGGAGATCAAGTGTTATGCATCTCTTCCTAGAGTTACACTGCATCAGATCTTCCAGGTGTGTATTTCATTATGCATTTTTTACCATCAACATGTAATAGAGGCTGAGATACATGCATATTTTACAAATATCAAATCCTATTTTTCAAATCCAATTTACAGAAACAGCTATATGAACTAATCACATGAATACTTTGTTATGTAATGTTTTCTAACTATCCTTCATTCACTTAAAGATCCATATTTGTCCTCTATTTTGAAATTTTCAGAAGTAGAAAACTTGTCTCCATTCTTGTCCGTTTCTTTTTGAACTTCAGGCATTGTTGGGTTGGCACAATGTCTTGCTAGGTGTACTCCAAGGAGTGATGCAGAGAGTCATCCATACATTTACTGTCAATTGATAAAAAATATTTAGCATAAAGTATTGACTGCTGTGGAGTGTCTCCCATACCCTTCTGCACATGAAAATATTCCCTGAAAAGATTAAAATCTGACACTAATTTTATCAATAGATACAACTTTCCCTCCCTAAATTAAAGTTGATTGAATAGATGAATGCCATCCTGAGTGGCCACTTCAAACAAAGAAAAAGAGTGGGAGTTTGCCTTAGAAAACTTGACCAGGAAGAAATATTCCCTGCATATTTGAAAGTTAGGTTGAAGTTCCCTTGAGAACTGAACCAATGGTCAGAGGAAACAGAAGAGCTCATACTTTGTCTGATGCTTGTCTTGTGTCATGAGAAAAATACAGGGAAGATCTGCCTAACAGCAAAAGAGTAAGAAAATCAGGGGAACCAAAAGAGGCAAGGCTGAACTTTGAACAGAAGGAAAAACAAAGTATTTGAAAACAAAGTATTTTGAAAGAACAAGGTATAATTCAGGTGTACTGCCAGGTTCTTGATTTCAACACTGTATTTCTGCTTTTAGGTAACATCTGTGTTCTGAGAGAGAGTGAACAAAAGAGCAAGGAGAGGTTTGTTTTCTTTCAATAAAAAAACCTGTTATTTTGAACATTAATGAGAGCAATTTATCCTTCTTCAATAAATATGAACGATAGCAACGGCTAACTGGTTTTTCAGGCACTGAACATTGCTGGGAAATTGGCCAAAACTCATCCAAAAAAAAAAAGGAGAAAATCACTGAAACAAAATTGCATGTTCTTTGTAATCCATAGCATAGGGAAACAGCACACATTGTCTGGGAGACAGAACCACAGTGCCAGCCCTGAAGGCACATCTCAGGGGACTCAGTGCCTCTCAGCTGGCTTTTGGGGAAAACGGAAGGCAGAAGTGCAACTATATCAACATCCAATTTGTTGCGAAGGGATGTCCCTGAAGGTCAGTTCTGGAGGGCGGGATGTGAAAAGTATTCCCTGCAGGTACATCCCTCAATTGATATTGCTTATGTTTTCTTAGCTGCCAACTGTCTGGCAGGTAATTTAAATGTGTCTGTGGCTGCTTTAGCCCTGAGCTCCCTGCATGGCAGATGAGTGTGGCTTGGCCGGGCTTCTCTGGGTGCACCACCTTTGTCAAAGGAGCTGCACCCTGTTTTTCCACCGTAGTACACCCTCAGTGTCCTCTGCAGCACACACCATACGGTGCTGCCTACGTGGGAGGAAACATAAGGATGGACAGTATTTTGCACTTCTTCCTACCATTTTGGACAGATGGCAAGTGTTTATGCCTTTCCACGTGGCTGCACACTGGACAAGATGATCAAGACAGATGATTTATAATGGAGCTCACTGGAGATCAGATTCAGTCTACAGTGGCTTAATTTCACTGGAATGCCCATAAATAGGGGTTGTTCTCCGTGGCTGGCTAACAGGATCCCTTTGAAAGAGCTTTGAGTCAGCCACCATACAGCATACATAGATTACAGACATACCTCTTATTATTGTTGAGGGACTATGAACATTTTAGAGTTGTTTACCTATATAGAGAGTTAGAATTGGATGTGCATTAATGTTGCTTTTCTTTTTCCTTCACTGCCAGTTGCCCAAAGATATTCAACATGTAATGTATTAGGCAGCAGGGCTTGTCTGTGCCAAGGAATAGGAGAAAAGGAGCACTGAGGACAGTGATGGGAAGGGAAAGGATCCTGTCAGCTCCAGAGAGAAAGCGTGACACAAACCAACTTTTTCCTAGAAAAGGTGCATAGCCTGGTATAATCTCTGAAAACCTTAGTAGAATGTATGCAATTGAAGACTGAGGGCTCAAGCACAAATCCAGAAGAAAACCTTTAGGATTTACCAACTGCTCTTCTAAATCATGAAGCAGGGGGTGCTTTCCTCATTTGTGGGTCCACTCACAATCCAAACAAATCTGAAACCATTACAATGCATGGCAGTTGGTCAACAGTGTGGAAAAACCTCATTTACTGACTGGCCAGACAGTTTTAAAACCTTCAGATTTTTCTAAGTCTAGGTTATTAACTGTCTGACTGTAATCACATCTTCACCATAGGGAGCTTCAAAAGCTTTTCATTTGCATTGAATCAGTTGCCTTCCTCTGTGTCTTTTTCCCCCTGGAAATAAGCTTAAATAATTCAACAAAATGCACACATGGCTAGTGATTATTGAACCATTCTGAAACATTCAAGGCAAATAGACCATTATGTAGCGGGAATTAAAACTTTCCTTGCAGTCACTGGGAGAAAGATGTATACATATATATGTATAACCCTTGTCTCTCTCTCAAGAGAATGTGTTTGTGTGCCAGAGTATCTGGAGAGGGATACTTATAAGTATTTCTTCTCATAATGACCTTGTGACTGTCCAAAAAATAGTTTTTGGAACAGTGTTCAGAGACTCTATCAGAGATGACCCATGACAGTTTATGGTGAGTAAAGAATGGGCAATTTTGAAGGTAGAAAAATATTCTCTCTTGTAACTCTACATCTTTTCACCCCAAATGGGAATGACCTTTTTTTTCATACTAGAAGTTTGTAAGAAGACATCATCGGATTCTGGTGACTAAATCTTGTATCCCTGTAACAATGTCACAAATGGTAAAATATGAAAAAAAAAAAGATAAATTGATGCATTTAACTAATTTTTTTATTTTTGATTGAATTTAATTTAGTTATTTCTTTTTTGTAATAGTGGTGTTTTTAATGGATAACATTATTTAAATTATCAAATTGAAGTTTTTAGGGCAAGTAAAAAAGTAGCAGTAGCAAGAAAACCTCAGCTCAACACCAAAAGACACAACTTCTCACTACATAAAATATCATGATTGTATCCAATATTTCTAGACTGAGTGTCTTAGCCTTTTGGTCTTCCTCCATTTCAGTGGAGGTTCTGTCGTTAGTGCTGTGTAATGGGAAATCTGTGCAAATGGCATCTATCTATCAGTGGCTACCAGAAGAGACAAAAACAAACAAATAAATCTAATTTTAAAAACCCTCAAAAATTAGTTTCTGTGATACTATCAAAATTTACAGTAAATAGGAAAACAAGGAGGAGAATGTTGTAAGGTACCTGACAACAGTCACTTTGGATTTGAGCCTAGTTACAGCTTTTTATCTAAGAAAAGAGAAATCTATACACAGTCACACAAAACTATTACTGTGTTCAAAGGACAAACAATGCACTTGTTCCCTGGATGAGTGTCATTCTGACATCTGTTACTTGGGCCCATATGCAATGGCCAAAATGGATAAGAAATAATGTCCTGAAATGCATTGTATAGGTCAAATCTGATTAGGAGCCCTCCATATCATGTTAACTAGAACAGAAATGTTAGATGCATAAATACTGAATTCCAGGCAAAACTTCTCAGCACAATTCAGCTTCTCAATTTTATAGGGAGATATATACATCACTAGTTATGCTGGCTTCAAATATTTCAGTTAAGGTTTCTTCCTATACTAAAGACTTAGAGACCTCAGTAACAGGCAGTGGGATCCCCTACTGAGTAAACAACTATTTTCTTCTCACTCATTTAGAAAAATAGGAGAGAGAGATTAAAGTGTGAATGCCATGACCCAAGAATACTGCCCACCAATCACTGTTTTTCTAAATATATGTGCACTATCAATTGTGGTATCAGAATCAGGAAAGAAAAGTAGTACTGGGAACCAACATTTCTTTTTGCAGCTAAGTGTCCATTTTGTTTATTGAATTTTTTACAAAATTTAGCTGTGGCTATGTATATTAGCATATTATAATTGAAATCAGGAAACAATTTCCATCATGTCCCTTTTAACTTTAAAAATGTTGTACTCCTGTACATATCAAATTAATTGCTTGTCTGTTTCTGTTCAACAATGCTGCTTGCTGACCACTAGAAATAAATCCTGTAATAATAATTTTCAAGCACCACTTCTATTTGATTGATATGTGGCATACATCCAAGATGCTCTCGCCTGAGTGTCTTCATGGGTGAGATTCTTTCATAAGAGTGGTTGCTCTGCAAAGCAGTTCAATGCAATGTGCACTTAAAATGCTTTTAAAGTGCACTTTATCAGCCTATTGAGGATCAACCTAAAATAATTATCAACAGCCTGGATCTCACTATGGCTTCACTATAGAAAGGAAAAGGAAATTCAGACAAGAAAAAGAGATATGAGGATATAACGACCCTGTGTTGCTGTAGTAAATAAAAATCACACTGATTTTAGTGTCAAGATTGTATTTCATCACTGCCAGTTTGCTGACTGGCCTTTGAGAGCTACCACTATCCTATGAAATTATTGTGGGATATAATTTGCATTTTTACAGTTACTTTATTAAAAATCATGAAAAACATTGTTACTCTACAGATATTTCTGTATTTGAATTTTTAAGGTTCAAAATCAAAGGAATCATGACAATATGCAGAATTATCCCCACTGAATAGGAAGATGGAATTAAAAAAAAGGAAATCATAGATTTATGCTCAAACTTTTGGCAAATCTGTATTAGCAAAATTAGGACAAAGCAACAAGAATTTACTACCACACTGAAAATCAAAATATAGACTCCAGGCGTGCCGTCTTGCAGTTTAGGCTTCAGCATTTGCTGTGCTGATATTCTGCTTGTCCTGTGAGAACTTGGTGACCTAAGTGAATTCGAGAGGGCTGATTTTCCCTTTGTAATTTTCTTCTTAGAAAATCTTTTCCTTTACATTTGTGTGTGGTGTTAGATTTGCTTCCTGTTATGAACCACCTCTGAGGCACAGAAACTCAGATGGTATATCCCCTGGGATGAATTAGAGTGAAACAAAGCTGAGTGACTGGTGTGTGTGAGTATGAGGCAGATTTGTTTTAAAACAATTTAATTGCATTGGAAAGGGGGTATGTGGCCATTTTGGTTCCTTTCTGCAAAGGTGTAAAGTGTCACACTGAAAATATGTAAGGAAGAGTAAATAACAGAAAGATATTACTGCCCATTGATCCAGTGTGACTGAGCTGATGTGCCTTACCATGGAAAGAGGAGAGCTGGCATTGAAAAAGCATTGCTCCACATGTGTAGGATCTGCTTCTTTACCATCCTTTCCCCTTGTTTGGTTGGAAAACAATTTGTTTAAGATGTCGCTTTCCCAATTGTCCTGGATGCAATCAACCACAGAGCAACCCAGACAAGATAGAGGTTGCCGCACCTCCCAAGCAACATATCAGTGCCTCCATTTCACCCCTATTCTGCCCCTCAAACCTTTTCTTTTGTCCAGTCAATTAGGACATAGGTGGAATGAGATATAACTATAGCACAACAAAATTCATGGCCCTAAAACTATTCAATGTTTGCACGGAGTTTAGGACAACTGAACTTCAAGGTTAAGCTGACCTAAAGCCTAGGAACACACTGGATCCTAGGAGACATAGCTAGCACATACTCAATGTGGGAGCACAGCAGTTACCAAGCTCTACAGGTTGCTGTGAGTTCTATCTCCTTCCATTTTGATGAGAGTGTCTGGATGTAGAAGCAGAATTTGGCTCCCATAATTTATCTCATGAAGCTGTCTTAAAAAAGAAATGGCTGAAACCATGTATTATTAATGACAATGCCCCAAGACTTCACACTAAGCTCTACAAAAGCCCAAAGTTTCGAAGTTCATAAAAGATCAATTGATTTCTCTTCATTTCATCAATTTCCATTTTTGTATTCCATAGCTAGAAATAGAAAACAAAGTTCTATTCAATTTTAGGGGAAAAAAAAAAAGTTTCTAAAAAAGTTTTACAGAATGAAGAGCTTCACCTGAACTTCCATGTGAACCCAAATTGCAACACACAAGTATTCGTCTTAGATTGGTCAGGAATACATGCCTTGTTGTGAGTTACTGGTTAATTTTGCATTGCCTGTCAACATTATGAAGTGGAATTAAACTGAACACTGATAGCTGAGATTTTCCAATGTTAAATAGTAATGGCAGTTTCAAATCCCAACTCATTTTGTCATGGTGTTCATACTATATAAGTCCATATATTTTGCTGCCATCATCAGCTTGACACAGTACCTGTAACTCTGCTAAGATGGAAGAATAAAACCTCTCTGTTCTCTAATACGGATGTAGTGTGTTTTTAGGACTCATATCAAGCCATTCACAAATATATTTTTCTGAATTCTACTTTTGCTATTGTAGAGTTCCAACCTCTGATGATCAGACAACATTCAAAATTCAGGCATTTATCTAAGTTGCAAGTCTTTGACCTCTGGAAACAAGCACTGATTTCAGAATCCTAACTCTATTTTCCTCACCTCTGCAAATTCAATGCAAACCTTCTGAAACCTATAAGGTATGAAGTAGTTCTAATTTCCAAGTCTGTTACAGAAAAAAATTATTCATTTTCCAGTTGCAAGATTTGGGAGGCAGCTTCTGGAGTGTTTAGGCTTTCTAAATCATTCTGTGCTTACACAGACTCTGTTTGGAGGTTTGCTTTACACCATTTTAGCAAAGAAGGGTTTAATGAGATTATACATTAGGCCCAGTTGATTAATTACTCTGTTATTGAGGCAGGATTGTACAGGGGTTTAATGCTAAGAATCATCTTCCCTAGTCCTACCTCCTGCCATCATCTGTCAGATTGTGCTTCATTACTAGTCCATTCATTTTCCAGATTGCTTAGACAAATAAGGACCCTGGTTGTCAAAAGAGTGCTTTTCATTTTTGCCAATTATGCAATAAATAATTAACAAAAGATTATCATTTCCTCTATGATATTGTATTAAAAGAGACAACTCTTGCAATTCCCACTTAGAAACAATTCCATACAGAGCATAAATTAATACACTTTGTTTTGGTTTGGTCCCTATCAGTCTTAGAAATATATGTTTGAAGAAAGATGAAGATGGTGTATTTATTTTTTCTTTAATTTGCCTAACCCTTTTTCATGAGCAAACATGGTCAGGTGAAGAGTTGCAGTATCTTGTCCACACATGCACAAGTTTTCTTGTCACACATTTAAATAATGGCAACAGAGTCATGTCAAAACTGTGAAGAAAATGTTGCTTCCATTTGCCATAACAAAAAAATGCCAAAAAATCCACTAACCTTACAGACAAAGGACAATTTATTAAAAATCCTCATTTTAAATACTTGCAAATGTGTTTTGCTGTCTTTGTATTTTCTTGTTGCTGGCAAATTTCTTCAGATGTCAGCTGAAAGGCGGTTATTATTATTGCAAGTATTTGCTGAAGGAATGTTTACATGATGAAGTTTCAACAATTGTGAAAAATTGTTTCTAGCACATAACACTGCAATATTATAAGTTAAAGAATGTACTTTACTATGATATATACAGAAATAAATGTGTCATCTGCTTGTCTGCCTGTTTTCTATCAGTGAATTTCTTGATAAGAAGAATAATACTAACAGTAAAGAAAAACAGGCTACTCATTCATGTTAAAGAAAAATTTCATTGGAAAGGATTGTCACAGAGAAAATTAAGTTCCTTTTACTGCCTTCTGCTTCTTGATTCTGAACATAAAAGCTAGAAAATTGAATGTTCTTTTTGTAGAGATGAGATTTCAAAATTGCAAGCCTAGGACATCTGAAAGGATTGAGCATCTGGAAGTCCTGTTTACCTCAGATGCTTTGTTCTGATATCACTTGAGTCTCCATTTCAGATACTGCAAGAGTAACCAAAATGTACTAGGTAAGAAAATCATATCAGAAAATGATAACGTAATAATTGTTAACTGGATTATTCTAGTTTTATAACAGTATTTCACTTTTAGTTTCACAATGATCTTGTTTCTGTAAGCAGGGAGATTTTAGGAAGAAGCATTAACACTTCCCAATATTCCTTAAAGCAAAATATCTTTAATAATTCAAAATTCTGGGTTTAGAATCTTTCTTTCCCCAACTTTTTGCCACAAAATATAGTAATGTTCACCAATTTGCTTCATATTATCTTTTTACAAGTACTTATTTTTCACTATTTTCTTCAAACTTTCTATATTAATAAAATATGGCAGCAGGAAATGTAACATTAAATTTACTTTTAACCATTTTTAATTAAAGTTATTTTGAAATCTTGCTTTTCCAAAGTGTTTTGGTTGGTTGGTTAGAGTATGGGGTTTAGCTGGTTTTTTTTTGGAGAAGATTTTCAAATTTTGAGATGATAGCAAGCGTTAGCGCAGATTTTCTTCCCTTATACCTCCTGGCCTTTGCTGTCTGAATTGTTGCGTTTACATCACAGAGACAATAGGTTGAGGTACTTAAGTAGACAAAACCATGCAAAATGTAGGTATCAAGGCAACAGAGTAGAGAGCCAAAGGCACTGGGAAGGAGTGACGGGGGATCAGATTTCTATATAAGAGCTACCTGAGAAAGAGGAGAGATGTGTTGGTGAGACTCCCACAGGGCAGCATTTCACAAAGAAATATATGATCAAATTTGTCAAAAGAAATTGAACAACTATGGATGAAGACAGACTAGAGGCCCTGAGGGAGCAAAAGACCTTGACAAAAGGAAATACAGCAAAATGCCTGAGTGTGGGCATTATGAGAAATCCAGAAAGGGAGTTAATGGGAGAGTGGTCCTTCCTGGTCGCAATAGATGAATAGGTGCAGTAACTAGGGTGAGAAAGCAAAGAGAGAACTGCAAAAGGGAAGAGAATGACAGGTTATTATGCGACAAATGAAAAAGAAAGTAAGGAGCAATAAGGGGAGAAATCTCTGATCACTAAGGGCTTGATGTACTGTTCTGGAGGTATTCATGTCACACAAGACATGAAAGAGACATTGTCTGAAGATGAAGGACTGCTGGTGATGGAGTTAATATCTTCAGGAAGAAATCAAGATATTGCATCATGGATATAAATTCTGTAATGTGTTACACTGCCTGATATAGACATGAATCAGGACAATCAACAGGGACTTGTTATTTTACCATGTTCCATAGCAGTAGAGCCCCACAGGAAAAAATTGGATGACCTTAATTATTATGGCCTTTAGATAAACAGAGATGAACTCTGCTTCACTGATGCCAGCCCATTCATCAAGTAGTGAGTATTGTGGGCAATAATGCTAAAAGCTTGGCAGAGGAACATACCGTGTGCCTTTACCATGAGAGGGAGACAAAATACTACAGGTTAGGTATAACTGGCACTAGGAGAGATTGGAAATTATGTTTTCCTCATTTTCTGTGCAGACCACATGAAAACTGGCGATGCTCTCAGGAGCAGCTCACATTTGTAGGGCCCCTAAGTGTGGCTGGACAAGATGGTCTTTTTTGTCAGATGTTCCTTCAGAACAGCAGAAAAGAGACTTGCAGACACTTTTCCACTTGTGCTTCATCTTTGACATGCTTTCTTCTGACAAAAGGAGTCTAGACCATTCTGAAATGAAGTGGTGGTGAAAAACCAGATGAACAAACAAAGCCAATGAGAAATCCTCTTTCACTTCTTAAATAGCTATCAAATTGAAAAAGTTTTATAGCAGGGTCAGGTGCTTCTCTACATCCAGGTTACTTGTGAAAAAGTTGGTTTTACATAAATATGCATCTCACTCATTTTTCAGCACAGAAAATAGTAGAATTTCTATCATTTAACGACAGTGAAAACTCCAAACAACACTTCACTGTGCTGTGAATATAATTTGTGTAATAAGATGTTTGAGTTAATTTGGCATTGTATAAGTGCAAATCATTATATATATTTATATGGTGCAAGGGCTACAAAATCAGTGATCCAGCACATGGGGTTTTTTTGACAGTGCCCTGTGTGCCTGATTTTTGATTTGGAATTTGTTTTAGTCCTGCAGCAGTTTAGCTGTTAGGTTCTTTTACCTCTTCATTATAATCTCTGTACCTTTTCAATGCATCTTTTACTGCTCCATTCACTTGACTGTAAATCAGCAAGAAACAAGAACTGGGATAAATATGTACTAGCCAGGAAGCACTGCTGTAAATATGTCACACAACAACGTTTTACATCTTGACTCTTTTTAACTTGAAGACATGACAATAGCAGCTAAGCAGCGAACACAGTGTAATGTTCCCCTGTCAAGGTTCGACCCTGGCCAAATGCCAGGGACCTACAACATCTGCTCTCTATGCTCTCTCCTGCTGCAGCGGTGTAGAAGAGAGGGATCAGACTAACATAAACACACTGGACTCATGAGTTGAGATAAGGCACTGGTGGAGATGGACACACAGAACGTGGTTAGACAGGAAGGAAATTTAAAGTTGCAAAGTGATTTATTACCCTAACAGAGTCGGAGGATAAATGAGATAAAAATAAGCTCTTAAGACACCATTTCTTCACTCACCACCCTTCCCTCTTAAGACACCGTTTCTCTGCTCACCCCCCTCCCTCCTTCCAACCAACAGCTCTGGGTGGGGGCAGGGTATGGGGCTTTTCCTTAGTCAGTCCATCACCACAATCCTTCTGCTACAGACGCTGTTTCTCTGCTCACCCCTCTCCCTCTTAAGACACCATTTCTCAGCTCACCCCTCTCCCTCTTTCACACAACCANGGCTGCAGGGGGACCACCTGCTCCCCCCATGGTCTTCACCACGGCCAGCAGAAGGTTTTCAGCTCCGGCGCCTGGAGCACCTCCTCCCACATTTTCTCCACTGACCTTGGTGTCTCTATGTTGTTTTCCCTCACATATTTTCACCTCCTCCTCCTCTGGCTAAAAAGAAGTGCGTGCACCCATTGTTTTAATCTCTTCTTAAATATGTTCTCACAGAGGCATAACTAGCATCTCTAATTGGCCCAGGTTTGACCAGCAGCATGTCCATCATCTTCAGAGCTATCAGAGATTGGCTCTGCTGGACAGGGTGAAAAACTTCCAGAACCTTCACACAGGACACACAGGAACCATCTTTGCACCCTTCCCTATCTACTAGCAAAAACTGGGCCAAGTAAAACCACCATATCCCCTTAAAGAGAAATAAGTATGGAATTGATTCTTTCATAATCACCATACAAACAGTGAATACAAATAATTCTAAACTGTGAATTTCAAAGTATTTACTTGTCATTTTAGCAAGTACTATTTCACAAAACTGATATTGATAACAGTACAAATGTCTTTCTTCCCAAGCCAGTTTTTAAATTTTTATATATTGCTGCATTAACCAGAGCAACTGCGACTGAAAAAACAAAAAAAATGATGAAAGGATTGGTAAAGACGCTATTCAAAATAGCAGCCATTTGTACTACCAAGGAGTTGTGCAGGTTGATTAGACTGGGTTAGAAATACAGACGAAGTTTGCATAAGTGAGAAAAAGAGTGTCTATAAAAACACAGGGGATTGTCTTCCCACTCTTAGGTTAGAGGAAAGAATTATGTTTGCTTGTTTTCTGAAGAGGATTGATAGAATTTGAGAGAAGAATAGAAGAGAAAATCATGGCACCGAAGTTAACCTGGATATTGGAAGGAAATCAAAGGGTGACTCAAAAAGGAAGAGAGGATTTAGTGAAAAATATTTCCATATTCATTTGAAGCTACACAGAGTATTTGCAAATGTCAGTCACTAATTATACATATAAACAACACATTTACAGATAGAGTCTCCTATTAGTCAATATTCTTTCCTCTGCTCAGAAACACCTTGTGTTCCACATGAATTTGTATTTCAGTGAAGATACAGAATATTTGAAACTTACTAAAAATCCCTGCAAAGCTATTTAAATGCAAGCGTTATTAAGCCATTCTTTAACACAAGGATGTCATAGGAGACAAATTAGATGAGCACTTAGCAGCTTCAATACTGTCAAACTATTTTGTGAGAGTAATGTTACTGAATTGACTCTACACAATTTTTTTAATGATACAAGTGTAGCTTTAATAAGCAATTTTATTAGAAGAGAATCTTTCTCACTGTAACAAAAACAAATGTCTTCCTTTTGCCAATCACAGCACTTTTTTCTAAAAACTGCATGAAGATCTGTGTTTTGCTACTCGCCTCCCATTGAAAAATTTAAGATACTCTGCCTTTCAGAGTTATACCATTAGAAATTCAGTAATGACAGAAGAAATAAAAACCATTGTATAGTAATGATGTTATCAAATCGAAAAGCTCTTCTTTCAGAAATCTCTTCAAAGTTTATTAACTTGGTGAAGAAACTTGGAGAGTAATCCTAATCACTGGGGACATTTTTCAGGGGAGATTTTTCAAAGACCTTTTCTCACTCAGGTAATGGCAAAAATCTCAAATTGCTAACCAGGGCAAAGACAAGGAATATAGCCTTTCACAGGTTGCTTAATTTTAAGGTCTTACACTTGCAGATGATTCTGTATCTCAGCGGAAAAAGGAAGATAGTTTATATGTGAAATAGTACAGGTTCATGACATTTTTCGGTCTTTATTTCTGAAACATTGGAAACAGATTTTAAGTGCTAATAATGTAATTAAAATTATGCATGTTTATATGCAAGTACACAATACACAAAAATTGGATAAGTGTACGTTATCCCTGAGTTATGCAACAGATTTTTAAGGATACTGCTAAACAATAGCATACATTACAGTTTTTAAAACAGTTTTTTAGTGAAGTTTTCCTCCTTTTCCAATAACTCCTTGTTCTCTCTATGTTACTTCTCTTTCCCTTTCCCTTTCCCTGTCACAGAAATCTTGATTTCTCCTTGGAGCTGATCTCTACCTTTTCCTGAAAGATCATTTTCACCATTTGTTTTTCCTATCAATTTGCTCCAGCCATCTGTTCTAGATACTTCTTCCTCCTCCATGTCCTGAGGACTTCTGGGGTGTCCACAGAAGTAACTCTTGTTGTCATTATCCTACCTTTGCATAACCTTGAGGGTGGTAAAAATAATTCTTGAACCTTAGAAAGAAATGACAAAAATTGCATTGCTGAAAAATTAGAGTACATACAGAAAGAAAATGGAGGAAGGAAAATAATGGTCTTAGAGTGCAGGAGGATTAGAAGGCCATAGTTAATGGTGCTGGGAAGAGAAAATGTGTTCAATAGCAGGCATTTCACATGAAAATGTCTCCAGCTAGACATTCCTGAACGTTGCTTTGGAAATGAAAATATATGTTGATAAAGTCTTCCTGAAAGCATTAAATCTGAACTCAAGCACAAAGGTTGACTAGAGAAATTACCTCTGCCAACCTTCAAATGAAAACCTCTTATTTTTTCCAGAATTATTCAGTGGGATTTAACAAAATTTTCCAAGATGTATAGAGAAATGGGGATATGGGTGACCACACAGAATAAGGCCCTGGAAAATGTTCTATGAACTGAGTAGTATTACTGTATTGGTAGCTGTTGGGCAAAGTGGCCTTAAGCAGGTGAGTAATTTCTGTTTTAAAATCCTGTGATTATTGCTGACTGCAAAAGGTGATTGGAAAATAATAGTGCTCAAAATTCATTGAAGGCCTGTCTATGAAGATATCAGTTCGTGCTGCAACCTCACTCAGTTTGTATTGCAGGACCTAGAACTCCACAAAAGTCAATATTTTTGTTGGCTAAAACTTTTTATAAGTCAAAAAAGTTAAAGGCTTAAGGCTTAATGTAGGCTTATTCAGACCCAGCCTGTAAATTCAGAAATCTGGAGGCACTTGACTTCTTAATTCATCTGGTAACATAGTTTACACAGGGGAAAAAAGGAATTAATGAAAGTAATTACTGGAAAACATTTATTTTTTAATCTATGTATATGATAACTTTCAGGGTCTTTGGCCTCTCACACAAACATTTAAAACCAAGGAAAAAAAATTCTAAGGCCACCATTGAGAAGATGGATTTTATTCCAAGAAATTCAAATTTCTTCAATTGTGTAATCTGCATTACTTAATAGAGCAGGGAGCCAATTAAGAGCAGTCCCCTATTCAGTTTAATTAGGCTAACTACAGGTGAGGGAGTCATATAGGAAAGGGAGGGGCATTCAGTGGAGAGACTCCTTCATGTCATGTCTCTTCCACTCTGACAGAGCTAAAGATATCTTGTGCTTGACTTCTGTCCTCTTAATGCTAGAAAGTGAACAATCCTCATGTTTTATATTACCAGGTCTTTGAAATTGGAAGCCCAAGGCATTCTCTCTGATGCTGAGGGGAAGGGAAAGAAGGGAGGCAGCTGTTATATTCATTCTTTCAAATCAAAGGCATTTATACGATAAATATAACTCTTAATTGCAGCTTTCTTATAAGCTTAAATGCTCAACAAGCTCATATAGATGTTTGGTAAGTTGACTAGAAAAAAATACTTGCTTTGTGCTCTGAGCTGCATTCTAGTGCTAAATTAGAAAGCATAACTAAAGTTGTACTTTCCAAAGGTGAAAAAGATGCAGGGCTGAGACAAGTGACCCTTTCCTTTCAAAGGTGTGCATCAAGATACAAGTTATATTCTGGCATGTTAACTCCAGTGACCATCCTTCCTGTCGCAGATTTTGAGTCTATGCCCTTACACTTTGCTGATGTGTTGATAGGCACAGATGCTCAGAATGTGGGGGGAGGTGTGTGCGGGGCTGTGGGTGTGGGCACAGATAGCAAGTAAGAGAAAAAAAACAAAAGAAGACAAAGAAGAAGCCATAACTAGCCATAAACTTTCATTAATTTAAAAAAAGAAAAAAAAAAGGAGAGACAATTAATACAATATCAAAATAAATAAATCAACAATCACCCCTGAACTGTTTGACAAATTCTGTTCTCCCCAGTTTACTATCATCATTCTTAGTCTCAGTCTAAATCTCATACTTATACTGAGGAAGGAAAGCACTGTTTGTAGGTGGGACAAAGACCCTTTCACTTCAGTTTAATTTCAGTGCAGAAGCACTGAAGAAATTTCTTTTCTTTCATGCAATATTTAATCTTTTTCTTTAACTTCTGCAGTTTTTTCAACCGCAACATGTCATGGCCTCCTAAAATGTCTTCTCAAGCAGCAGAGGCCACACAAATTCTCAGACTCAGGAGTATTCTTCACTGTTTATGCCATGTAGGCAGTGTACACTCAAAGGCCAGACACATGATGGCCCTGATGGTGCCTGGGAGAAGAGATCAGGTTGAACACATTGCTTTGTCCTTGTACTGTGACAAAGATTTCTTGCAAAGCAAGGCATGAGTTACAACGCTCTTGTAGTATAACCTTCCCCTTCTTTTTCTTGTCAGTGACATGTCCCTAGTATAATCCATTACTATACACAGTAATTTTAAATTTTGAAGTGTCAGTTTATCCTTCCATTCAGAGAACAGAAAACTTCCTGTTAATTACATGGAAAGTATAACTGATATCTTAAGGAGCACACACAAATCCCTACTACCAACAGTGTTCACATTCACATATCCTTTGCTTTTCTACCCCACATCTTGACTCAGAGCTTCCTTAAGGAGAGGTTATCAATAAAGTACTGAGATCATTAGCTGCCATTAAGTTATGCCTTTGAGCTAGTCCTCATTTTATACTACATGGTGAGTACATGTTAAAGATCAAGGTAACTAAAATCATACAGAGCAGTCCAAGGCTACCACCCTTACACAAGTTTGAAAAAAGAAACCATATATAAGAGTGGCCTATTTTACCTTTTAGCAGCAATGTTGTTCTCAACATCAAAGGCAGCTTCATGCATAATTTCAAGATTTTTTCTTGCCTGATGAAAATATCCATTCCTATATGCAACATTATAGTAATGACAGTAAGACCGGGTCTAGAATTCTTGGAAAATTAAAATGCATAGCTTCTTTACTCTAGAAGCCTTTTATGGCTCCACTACCTATTCTGAGAAAGAACAGAACAACATTTCATGTTGTAAAACTTACATCAAGGCCTACGCTAATGTATTTTCCTCAGCTATTATGAATCAGTATATGCCAGCATGCATCACTTTGTAACTATGCAAGACACAACAGAAAGTTTAAGAAAAAATATGCAATGATTACATTTCAGTTCAAGTCTATAAATAAAGGAATATGTACCAGCTTAAAAAAAAAATTAAATAGTGTTTTTATGACTGATTCTCTTTTGAATCTCTCACTAAGTAGGCCTGGGACTCTAAATGGGAATAGAGATTTTTAATCCCCAAGAAAGACCTCCAGATGCACATCAACAGAATTCAACATTCAGAGGGCAGCTGGTAAACTGGATTATATTCTTTTTGAAAAGCAGTATGACAAAGTTGTTTATTTGGCAAAACAAACTGTTCTCTGTGTCCGTTAACAAGGCTGGCTTTGTGCAGCGCAGACTTCTGCAGTACTGACTCCTGTTTGGAACCATTTCACACTAATTAGAAATAAGAGAAAAGGCTGTGTTCATAAACAGCCCAGCTCCAGACCTCTTTCAAACCACTCTTTCTGAAAATTAACTCACTTGTAACCCTCTATGAATAACAGAGCTGCACAAACAGGACAGGGAAAAATATATTGTTAATAATTGTCAGCTTGCTGTGCAAAATGCCAATGCAAATTGTATAGAACACTATCCAAATCATATGAAATTACAAACTATTAAACACTGTGCAGTTCCATCTTCTAAGGCTATAACCATGGTGATTTTTGAACTGTTTAGAAACAACAGGAATATGTAATAAAGAAAAGAGTTATTATAATGAAAGAAATAAAATAATTGATTGATGCACTAAATATGGGTGTAGATCTATGTTCTATTTATATATGATTATTATGGAATATTATATAATATAAAAAAGGAATGAGAATATCAGAAACATTTTGATTTTGAGGACAATAAACCCCAAAAACACTAAAAAGGTCCTTCAGCATTTACAAAGCAAAATGTATGTTGAAAAATTAAAAAGTAAACCTTGAAATGTCATATAGGAAATATTTTTAGGAACCAGTGTACTAGGGAAGCTTATTTCTAATTTCTATAGGCATCTTACACTTTAGGTGGCATTTGCTCATCGAAGTAATCCTGCTTAAATCCATGTGGCTACTTCTGGAGGTGACAGATGTCATAAATAATGTCATAAATGTGCTTCACAATACGTTTGAAAAGGCAGAAATTCTGAACCTACTTAGAAAAAAGGATTATAGTAAACTACCACTACAAAACACCTTGCAAATCATTTGGTATGAATTCAGAAATTTACCTCATAATTCAGTCTTATTTCTAAAATCTGAAAGAGAATCCAACAAAAATCTAATTGGTGAAAAAAAGATGTCTTCAGGTCACAGGAGACAGTAGCCTGTGATTTATTTGTTGTATACTTTCTATTCTTAAATCAAACCTGCATCTGAGAGCTAGTGAGAGTTATGCTTCTTGTATCTGTATAATAAATGTAAAACATAAATGACACAGAAGTAGAAAAAAAATAAATTGATTGAGGTTCTTGTTAAGAAAGATACTACTGTCTAGAATTAACATGCAGCACTCCCAAATGTTTTCATTTCTCATGGCCAATCTTTTCCTTACTTCACTCATTCCTAAGGAAATAAAGATTTGTAGAACTTCTGTTATGATTATGACAGTAATGTTACACTGCATGGGACTTGTGATCCTAGTTTCAGGGTTGTTGTTAAATGAGTGGACAACTAATTATATTTCCTAATGAGCCTTGCATCTCTCCATTTGCTTTACTTGAAAACAAAAGTGGACCTTTTTGACAACATGTCAAAATGAACTGAGTTTCCTTTCAAGGATCACAAAGAAGTGGAATAATTTTTACATCCCACATAGTGTGATTGAAAAGATAGTTCTAACTATTTTAAGCTTGCTTCTGATGGAGAGACTGAATTGAGGAGACAATATGCTGCTGCTATAAAGCTTGTAAGAAATGAATTCTAAACATCCTGAACTTACATGGTTGAAGTAGTCAGCATTAATTTGAGAACTAAAATAGTCTGTAGGTAGGAACAGTTTTCTTGTTTCCAAAAATATGTGTCTGTATTAAGTCTCAAATACTGAAAGGTTTTTCTGCAAATTATTTTAATGTCTGTAGTGAAAAGAGTTAAAGATGATCACCTCATGCTCTTTCCACTCAATTTTCTACCCAACTAAATAAATTAATAATATTAAATTTCAAACATGAAAACCAAATCAAATCTCATGAAGGTCATATAGTTCAAATACATTTTTTATGCTCTGATGAATTGATAGCATGCAATTCCAAGAAGCTTTTGATAACTTCCTAGAATTTTTTTAATACATTTCTGGGACACAACTTACAGTTTATTGTTAGTAGCATCATTATTGTAGAAAAATTCCTTCTGCAGATATTTTAATTGTTACTAGGTTTTCTGTTTAATTCAGTTTTGCTTTTAACAAAACAGTGGCACATTACAGTGACATTTTTGATTCTTCACGGAAATTCTAATCTGCTAGCTGTAGTATATCTACTAAAATTATGACAGATCTTTATCTCAATTCTACTTATTTTTATTGTCAGATCTCATCATTTGTTTCTATTGTCAATGCTAGTCATTTTTTTGTGTGTGAGCTCTTATTCTTCTGAAAAAACTCAGCACTATTGTATGTGTTCATTTTCTTGTAAAGATGAACAAAGCCATATAAAAATATGTAAAGTGGAGAAATACTGTTAAAAAAATTCATTACAACTTTCTAGAGATTGTTCTAAAGCAAGAATAACTTCACAATACAAAAAGACCGCCCAAAGACTGATAATACACAACTATAAATAGAACGCTTTTATTAGTAACTGGATCAATTGTTTTATATATTTTTGTTTGTCTAAAGGTGTGAAGAGGAAGCATTTTAGCAAGGCAGACTTTGCAGACTTTAAAAAAGGTTACATTTTGAAAACAGTGCTTACCTGTGCTGTCTGTGACCAATGGACTCTGTGGAAAGTTTTACCATTTTCAGAATTGTTGACCTGAAAGCAATGTCATCTATAATGGTAACATCAGCCAGTCAAAAATCTATGGTCAGTCTTCTGATATTTTTGAAAACACTGTCCTCTACTGGTAGTGATTTTGGAATAGAATACTCAAGAATTGTATCTTCAATGACAGGTCTCCATGGACAGCATGAAAAACTTTTGTAAAGATGAAAAACATTCATTATTTTCAATGTAGCTATATGCACTAGTTCTCTAACCAATAAACACCTCCTTCTCAAATGGCAATAACCATTTAGCAGTAACAAAGAAAACCCAAGTTAAACCGTGATTGTTGTTTTAATCTCATTTACTTTTTCTCCTGTCAGTGTTTCACTTTCATGTAGTTTTTAATCTTCCCTTCTTTTTTTTTTTTCCCCCTCAAAACAGAGTTCCAGAAATCCTTGAAACTCCAAATTCCCAGTAATGAGGATTTTTCCACATTTTAGCATGAGGATGATCCTATCAAGTGTGTAACCAAGCAATTAAAAGACGCAGCTAGTTTTCAAGGGTGATAGGGCACAGATCAGAAATTTCAAGCTGTTTTTTTAGTATTTCTACCTTCTGCAATAACAGAGAATGCACAGAACAGCAAAGGGCCAGAACATTAAGGCTTTTAGATCAAATTTTGAGGAAATGACCACTACTTTTCATCAAGAAATGACCCATGTAAGGGCAGAGTGTAGAACTTTTCCATAGCTCCATATCCCTCTTCTGATGAGGAGAACATGGCTTGGAGTCTCTATGGACTGACAGATTTGCTAATAATAAATTGTATGTATCTCACCTGCAGGTGCTTTTTATTTTATTGTCAATTGTCTTCTGCTATTATCTTTCACTTGCCACCCAGTCTTGGACTTAAATTGGAGAATAAATCATCAGGAGACCTGCTAGTTCTGAAGCCTATCTTCAAACCTCCCCTAAGAATCTTTTGTGCAAATATTAAATTAATAACTTGAGCATTTTCATGTCCTTGTTCATTCAATAGATGGTTTCATTGCAGTTTTCTAATGGTCCATCTAAACTGTAATTCTCCATTTTCATGTCATACACAGAGGTAGAATTGGAACAAGTTTTCATCATGTGTCTGACTCTTCCTATTGATTATATTAAAGTAATTGGGCAGTCCTATTAGAGAAAAAGTTTGTATAAATACAGACAAGTTACATTCCTCCTGGCTATCAAATACTTTCACTGATCTAATTTTTTTCGACCTTTTACAGGACATCAGTTCATTATACCACCAAAAATCCAGTTTCTGGCATGAAAATTGTTTTAAGATCACTATTTCCCATTTCTTTGTTAACTGAATACATTTTGCTCAGAATAAAAGTAACAGAAGAAAGCGTGGGCTGCATAGAAGCCCTTTGTTAATGCTTTTGAACTCCCTAGTTGTGGACTACAAAGAGTGCAGCTCGCTGCCTCTCACCACCACAGAACAGAAGCACTGAGCGCTCTCTCTCTCTCTTTTTCTTTTTTTTTTTTTTTTTTTT
>VZTX01009922.1:64870-81843 GCA_013400915.1 Pardalotus punctatus
TTTTTTTTTTTTTTGTGTGTGTGTGTGTGTGTGTGTGTCTTGATATACAGGATACATTACTGAGTGCCTGTAAAAAACCTTGATGGAAATCAGAGGTGAAAATGACAGTTCAAAGGTCTGGTTTGGGTTTAAAAGATCTATGGTAATCTGTTTTTACTTATAAGAGATACTGAGAAGGAAAAAAAAGAGCCAGCAAAGCAGTGCTCAGACTTGTATTACGCTCTTTGTCTGCTCCTGCCCTTTCCTGGAGCTGTCAAGCCCAGAGCATTCTCTGAAAATGAAAGTGATTCTAGAGAGGTTACCAATATATATAATTTCTTATTAGTTATCTTCTTAGGATATTGCTAAGACACAAAGCCTATATGATTCTTTTCAGCTACAAACAATGAGTCAGGATCCATGCTGGCTTGAAGCATGTGTCATTACTGGATTTCAATGCAATGGCCTGGAACAGAGTTTTTAATCTTTTTTAAAAAACACTTCCTATTTTATGTAGGAAGTTTTATAGAACAGTCAATCAAATAGAAAGCAAAAATATGCTAGTTAATCAATTAATATTTGAATAGCTTTTGGCAGCTGACATTTAGCATTATACCTCAAGAAAAAGAATTACATATTTTTAAGCCAGAAGATTTTTTGGTCGATCTTTTTCTGTGAAACATTAATATTCTTTAAATTCAGACCCCATCATGAAACAGCACCTGGATGTTTTCTTCCACTCATCCAAACTACTTTTACTGAACATAGGATTTCAGGCAAAAATAAAACCCGTTCTGTTTTGCAGAAAGCCCCATTTCCGTTCCTTTGAGTGAAAAGAAAAAAAAAGTTCTTTTCCTTTTTCCTAGTTCTTTGTCAAAAGACGTTCACACCAAAATAGTTTTTAGACCATCTCTACCTTCTTTTTTTTTTTCACTTCCAGGTACTGACAAACTTTGTGGAGATTTATAATCTGTTGAACTCTGAAGAGGAAAAAGTATCAAGTGCTCAAAAATGTCAGTCCTAGAAACTGTACCTGCTGTACAAATGCTTATCATCACACAGCTCATTATCTGCTCAAAAAATAGTAATGGTAATCAGTAACAAATGTTACCCAATCATTCTCAATGGACTTCCTGTGTACTAAGACTCCAAATCTCCTTTGGAAACAATAGAAGACAATCACTGACAATTATCACAATCATGCCCCTTCAGGAGTGTATGGGTGCTCTTCATGATCTACATTCTGCACAAGTTGCAATGCCAACTTTCTCAACTTGAAGGAGTTTGGTTGCTCAGTTTGTAAAACAGATAACACTCAAACTTCCAGGTGGATAACATCACAAGTGCTTGGTACCAAGTTCTTGCTGTGTCTAAAGGAACACATCTAAAAGTGTAGCGCTTATATTTCTTTTATATGTGAGACTTGCCCTCGGTCCTTTGTAGGAAGTGAGAATCATTACAAGGGAGGAGGATGACCATCAATGGGTACCTCAGCTGCTGTATAAACACAGGCATGAACTCAAGGAGTTTGTAATTGTGACTGTAGAAGACCAACAATGACAAGTCTTTAGCTCAGAGGTGCTTGGAAATTAATGTCAGACAAATAAGGCTTTATCTATTCAGACAGTTTAATGTTTATAAGCTTGGGTTAGAATTTACAGTCCACTAACTCCTCCATACAAAGAGCACCTTTAAGCAAGGCACTTTTAAGGTAAAACAAGTTGCCTCATGCTGTTTCCTCACAGGGAGTTAATGCAGAGCAACCAATGTACTGTAAATTTGCACCCCAGTTTACCATGGAGTAACTTCCCTCAGTAGATAACTCTTAATACAACGTGTATAGGGAAATCAACAGCTAAGCCTCAGTAATTAGTATTAAAAAACATTCAGGTTCTGAAGTTTTCCATTCCCTTTTTTCTACCCATCTCTATTCGCAGCTTTTTCTGTAAGATGGGTTCTGGTGCAAATTTGCCGTCTGGTTACTCCTCTCAAGATCTGAATGATCACATGTAAAAAGATCAGCATCTCCAAGAAAGAAAAAATAATACAGCTTTCCAATTGATTGCACAAATGCTTATTTCCTGTTCATAAAATGTTTTGTCAACACATGAATAGGTGGAAAGACTTTCATCCTATTTATCTCAAGAGATTACAAAGAAAAAGATGATGAATAACCAAGCACAATCAGTTTAAATTTGTTTGTGAAGAACTCACAAAATGAAAAATGCTTCTACAAAGTCATCATATCATTGTAAGAAAAAAGAAGACATTATAAAATTATCTTATTCTTGGTATGTATAATTCATTAGCAGTTATAAAATAGGAGTAAACTTGGCATGGAGAGGATGTGAAATCTGCCTATAAAAAATCAAATAGCAACAAATTTCAATTATTATTACTTTTTTTTTTGTTTTAATGGACACATTTGAAAACAATTGCTCTATTTTGTACCTCTTCAGGGATACATAAGCAGGCCCACTAGAAAACAGATGATTAAAATGCAAATGAAAATTCCAATCACCTGAACACTGGTTTGTTTGGTTTTTTTGCCAGGACTAAGATGTAAGAAGATCAAAGGAGCATTTGAAATGCTAGATTTCAAGAGCGTAAACTGAAAAAATAACAGGTCTGGGAAAAGATGGTGCTTTAGAGTTTCCATGGCAAGAAGAACCAAGTATGGCAGTTCATTAATTTCTGAAGACAAGACATTTCAATGGATAGCAAATATTTGTATTAAAATAAAAATTACTAAAAAACCCATGCTGAAAACTTCATTTAAAAATAAGTACAGAAATCAATATATTTCCTTTTATGACATCCATTTATTGTGAGGAGAAAAACAAGTGCCAGGGTCAAGGAAATAAACCCGTTTACACAGAGGGATTTTTAAACCATAAAGATGATAAATAAGTTTTTAATAATGGACAAACAGAACGGTTCGACTCAAATTTCTGAAAGGAGAACACAGCTCTGAGAAGATTCTGAAGGGGGACATATTTTATGTTTCCAGTATGACTCTTGTGAGACTATTCCATATTTCACAGGACTAGCCACTGGAAGCAAGAAGAAGGCAGCATAGCAGGAAGAGTTGTTGGAGCCCAAAGAAAGGATGCAAAAAAGGACACATGTATTCCCTGCAGGCAGTGCAGCTCTCTCAACTTTTGGAGGCTCATCCCCATCCTGAAAATGTCAGCATACATTTTTGGCAGAGGCCACTTGGGTGAGAAAAGGGGTAGGGTGAGGGAAGATAAACTGTTTTCTCTTGCCACCCGGAGCTGTTGATCTATCTGGTCCATGAGGATAAAGCAGGTGGAAAGGTCAGAGAATGTTTTCTTTGGGATTGAATGTGTCATTTGATGCCAGTGTTAAATGCTGGTCACTGTACAGGATGTGGGAGTAAAAGTCCGCATTGTGATTTAGAGCTTCAGAGAAAAGCTTTTAGTCTGGGGTGACACAGCACATGCAAAAATTCAAGCTCACCAGGCCGCAGGCAATAGCAGAATTCTACTCTTAGATGTTCGTCTTGATGAAAAATGTTCACATTTGCATTTGGAAGAAACAGCACATCAGTTGCATGGGTTGTTTTCTTGGGTTTTTTTTATTTTCACGTATTTAATATAATTGGGGTATGACTGATATCCTATCGTGTTGCACTTCCTGGTTTGTGGGGCAACACAGCAGGAAATATTAAGCACATTTTTTTACAGGAACACTGTAACAACCCTTGACCTGACATAAACTGACATATCTGCTGGAAAGAAATAAATTAAAATAAACAAAGGATTTCTATTTAAAACAAAAAAAAAAAAAAAAANAAAAAAAAAAAAAAAAAAAAAGTCAGCTCTATAGCAGCACAATTTAAACCCTTTAAACAAAGTAATCATCCATATGTGTATCAAATATGATCATAAAATTATTCTGGTAGAAGATTCAACAATCAATTAGAAGAGATGTGAGTGTCATATAAAGAATGGGGAAGCACCTTGTTAGGACAGATGGCTGTGTTTATAGATATAGAACCATAGAATCAACAAGGTTAGAAAAGAGATGTTTAAGATAATCCATCAACTCAGCACTACCACTGCAACCCTGAAACCACTAAATATTTATGGTTCATAGAATTTTATGGTCCATGGGCTGGTTTGGTCCATAGGTTTATTTATTCCATAGCATCTAGTTCAAAATTACTTTTCCAAAAGTTTCAGAATTATTTTTCAGATTTACATCAAAGAAGAGCAGAGTGACAACTTGAAAAAGAGGTTTTGAGGCAGAGATAGTTGTGTGTCCCATTCTTGGATGAACACACTAAACTGTGTATTTTTAAGGGCTTCACTTGGATTAATGAAATTGAATAAAATTATTATGATCATCAAAAGAAAATAAAGGCAGGCTGTCAACAGAAGCTAAGCAAAAGCATTCTGTCCCAAAACACTCATGAGAAAGGGAAGAGAAAGGGGATGTGCAAAACCTATTGCTTGTCTCTACAGCACAATCACCTCCAGGTAAATTACAGCTAATATATAATCTCAACTGGAGCAACTTTTATAGTGCTCTGGGCCTTTTTCATTTGCTTTTACCTCACTAAAAATTCATTTGGCCCAGGGGACCATTAAAGTCAATGGAATTAACTCAGACTTGAATTCCTACATCCAGTTCCATCTCTTCTTCAGAGCTTATAACAACTTGAGATGATGGAAGTCCTTCTGATGAGTAAATGTTATTCCTAACCTACTTATTGTTATTAAATGCTCTCTTCATTACTCTTGCATGGATTTAAAATCAGCTTAATAGATACACCATGTTTATTGTACCCACAGCACTGAGTGTTAAGAATTAATAGGGATTTTGTGATGAATAATTATCTTGTGAGTTATCACATAAATAATAGAACAGGGACTATAAACATCAATGCTAAAAGGAACTTCATTATCAGGGCTCTCAGAGAAACATTTTCCTGTCAAATCCAGAACAATGCCATAAAGTTTGAAACTTATTAAAGGACCTCTTTGCCTTATTCTTTGTCAGCTAAGTTAAAAGCTACCTCAATTATTGGTGCTTCAAATTTGAATCTAAGTACTCAACACCATGCTTAAAGAACTCACATCTGAATCTCCAGTCTTGAAGTCACACTTTATTCTTGATCTAGAGAAGATGAAAATATTTACGGATGTGCGTACTTAAACCATGCAACGTGCACACAGTTGAAATACCTTTCCCCAATCACTCTAATCACAATGCCAAGATTATGTTCTATTCTAATTACAGTAGATGAATATGAAGTTCCTTGCAAAATAAGCTGGATACAAGAGTGTGCTGTTTACAACCACTGACCACTATTAAAATAATGATCATTAAGTGTGTATTTTGAATTTTATGTCATCCTTTCAAAGACAGTACATCAAATAAGAAAAGGAGGTCACAGATGATAACCTAAAACTCTTGATTAACATTTGATAGCTCTGGCTGACATCATTAGTAGACTATATAAAACCATTATCTCTTGTTTCAAGAAGAAAATTTAGAAGGAAACAAAAACACTCTCTTAAAATGATGTTTCCATGTAACTAATCTTCAGAAAAGTCATAGAGCTGTTGGAGCTTTAAGAGAGAGAAATATTTCTATTGTATTATATCTTTTGGTTTTGTGTGGCCTTGATATTCTATTTTGAACACTGTTATCAGGAAAAAAATAGTTTAAATTTTTCCTTTAAGAGACAATTTGCTGTTTGTTGTTGCTTTTTTAAAAATATGAATAACAAGTTGAAAGGAGGTATTGAAGAACTGTCTCTACAGATTCAATACTGCTCACTTGTACAAAAAGTACAAGTATTTACATATATAAACTGAATTCTGAGGTCATTCAAGAGAAAGGCAAATCTCCAATTAGCTTGGATTGGAATCACAAATGTCCTGTTATACATCTTGAAATCTGAGAAAAATTAGTTTCATCTTAATCCTATTGTTTCACTACACTTTGATACCTAGGTGATCTAAGCACCCGGACATGTCTTTCTTTTATGAAATAAATTTAGATTCCACCAAATTATCTCAGAAACATATTATTCAAATATATTCACCAGACTGAGAAAATGGAGCGCACACAGGAAAAGAAATGGAATCGTATTAAATGAATTGCACTAGCCAGCTCCAGCTGAGCTTTCCATGTCAAAATGTACTGACTACAAACCCATACAGTTTACTCAAAGGCAATATCATGTTCATGCATGACATTTCTGTCATTTTTTACAAATCTTTGAAATTATTTGTAAAGATAAATTTGTTGCAAATAAATATGTCACTTAACACTGAACATTTTAGCCTGTGCAGAAATTTACATGGACAAAAATCTATCAATTACCATATTATTTCAAAATATGATTTCCCCAAATTCATCAGAGCAAACAACACTAAATTCATCCCAACTTCTCCATTTTAATCAATATATATCTGTGTAGATGATGGCATCAACAATTTTTTCCCACAGCAGAGCCATGAAAAATTGTCATCTCTTACACATAAAGCCCATAACATAATTTAAATTTAAAAAATATTAAAAATATTTAAATATACTTTCAAATCTTCCCACAAACAAAAGCATGTTTTTATATGCGTAGATGAAAGTGTCAATCTGCTTCCAAATATTTTCTTAGAAAGCTGGAGATAGGGATAAAAATCTTAAATATCTCCCTAAAATTCTGATATGGAAACAATTTTAAGGAACTAAATCGAGTTCTTTTCTACAATAACAACCACTTCATGTTGGGATGTTCAAAACTTCAGGTTAGGGCAGGGGATAACAAAATTAATGTATGAATTTCTAAATAGTCAGAAAGGAGCCAAGTTTGCAGCCACATTCTATAACTGGTCTTTTCCCCAAATATTGTTTCTTGCTTTTGCAATTTAAACAACAGAATTTAAAATGTGGTATTTTGATGAGATACCTTTGAACATTTATTAATTTCTTTAGGAGATTATTTGGAATGAAAGCACAGATAAGGCACAACAGAAAGAAATTATCTTCTGCCCAAATAATGTGGTTGAATATTTTCTCCAGGAGGATTTTTAGATTGTTTTGCATGGTTATGAAGGATATATGACCTACTAAAACAGATAATTCATTGAGTCCCTACTCATCCATGCTAGCTGAAACCCTCACAGCATATAACCACATTCTGTGAATGCTTCCTCAGACATCTCTTTACTGCTGTTCTCACTGTGAGAGTCCTTAAATCCTTCATGCCATAGGCACTAGATTTTTTTAATAAACATCTCTGGCTGCTTCATGGAGCTCAGATCTGAAGAGTGCTTCTCACTGATTTTCAGGCATATTTGCATGAAATGTATCTACCATTTAGGCAATTTCTGCAGAAACCTACTCTTTTGAGCAGGATTTTAAATCATGGTCTAACCTAGCAAACACATTCATCACGTGTAGGTCCTCCCTACTACACTGCTTCTGTTTGTCTAGTTTCTCCACTAGAAAACCACTATTTCCAATACATCTCCATGGTATCTACTGGACAGATGGATCCTCTTCATGGTATGCAATTTCAGCTACTCTCACTTCTTCCTGTGTTTCTTACCCCAGATTCAAGCTTCTGATTGCAAAGTTTTCACACCCCTATATATGGCAAAACCAAATATACTTTTCAAATTTTTCTTGGAACTTCTTTTTTTTAAAAAAAAGAAAAAAAACCAGCTTCTGCAGGAAAAGAATGCCACCATCACCAACACCACCACCACAAAAAAAAACCAAATTAAACAAAAATCCAAATCAATGAAACAAAAACATTCCCTTTGTTGGTGTGAGTTCAGAAGATGTGTCTTATATTTTTTCCTCTCTTATTTAGTCATGCTATAGCAGGTGGACTTTTCCTTTCCCCAAGTAACTCTCAATTCTTGCACATGCCCAATCTTTCTTCCTTAATGAGTCCAATCAACCTGTAACAGTGATTCTTAGAAATATTTTAAATGTATCAGAAATATGTGCTAAACATCAGAAGAAACCCATCTTCATAATATGTGTTCTAAATATGCACTAGGTATACAAAATAAGTAGCATGACCTTCAAATCTAGTGTTGCACCATGTCAGAGACCTCTTCTAAGAGTTCTGTGTTGGTGGCTGTGTCAAACCTCCACTTCATTCCTACGTTCTTTTGAGCCATACTTGTGTCGTGATTGTTACTATATAACAAGTGTTTTGTTAATACTGTGCTGAGCTCTGTCAAAATGCGTAGGAGCTACCAAAAAAGTCAATCATGAAAGTATGCAAAACCATGCAATGTAACAACCAGGAATGGATATGTTTTGGTGAAGGAAGGTGCCAGAAGAATTTTAAGCATCAGCTCAGAATTTTACATCCTTGTTGCCCCATCCTGCTGCTGTAACTCATGTATTTCATAACGTTACCAGTAACTCATGTATTTCCAAATGCTGTGCAATGTCTCTTTTCCTACAGAGTCAGTTTCAAGTTATGAATAGGTTGACTTGAGAAGACAACAGATTGAGAACCCCAGAAAAACATTAACCTGTAGCAGCATGTCGTAACATTCTTCACTGTGAAAATATTAAGAATGCAATAATGTATATTAAGGTATAGGTACATGGCAGTTGCTTGTAAGAATAACTCCTACAAGAAGCAAGAAAAAAACATCAGCTCAACAGCGTACCTAAAGGATGAAGTTTTTGCCAAGGATATGGAAATTCCATCGCTTTGTAAAGGAGGGATTTTCATGATTTGTGTCCTACTGAAATGTGGAAGGAAGAAGACTTCTCAAACACAGGCAGGCCTCTCAGATGAACAACTTCAGGAAACACATTAAGACTAATATATGAAGTAAGAAAGAAAATTTTCTGTTTGATAAATAAAATGCCCATCAATTTCACAGAGTTTAAAAAAAAAAAGTTAATAAAAGCCTTTATCCCTGTACGCCTGTACCTTCAAATTGTTTGCATAATTCCTTCCTTCCTTCCTTCCTTCCTTCCTTCCTTCCTNTCCTTCCTTCCTTCCTTCCTTCCTTCCTTCCTTCCTTCCTTCCCTCATAGGCTTATGGATGTTCTTTTTGTCTGATACAGTGGGCATAGAAATTTAAAGCTCAATGTGGGGATCTGAAATGCAGTATTTCAAATTGACTGTCGCATGTAGAGCAGTTATAATATTTCTCCTTCCTTTGCTGTTAGCCTAGAAACAGTAACACTCCTGCTGGTTTTCTTATCAGACCTGTGGACAAACTAAAGCAAAGATCAAGATCACCTCTGGTAAAAACAAGATGAATATCACTGTGCTTTCATTTAAACGCTCAGCTTGTAGCTCAATACAGAATGACTCATGAGTTTCAGTAGAATGTTAGGTCCTTTCCTTTCCCACCTATTTAATTGACAATATACATTGTATATTCTCTAAATCCCCTTTTCATGATTCCTGGAAAATAATCCTTCAGTGAGAAGTCTAATGTAATAGATGTAAATATGCTTTATACTGAAAATATTTATTGTGATGGGAAGCTATTTATTGATCTGAAAAATCAGTTTAGGTTGTAAAACCCATCAAAATTAAAGATACACTTAGTGTTGGAGGTAAATTTATTTAACGATATTTCATTTCACTGGTAAGATTTTCAACAGCAGTAGGCAGAGCTCAAAGGAAGGGTCCTTAACCTATACTTGCAAGCAGAAGACTGGAAATGCTATTGATAAGCTGGAGTTCACAGAATATAATGGGAACTAATTCAGAATCTCTACATCCTAATCTCATGTTGTTTATGAGCTGCAAGGTCAGAAAAATCAGTCAAAACACATTTATTTGGTGAGCCATTTTGCTCTTATTATCTTGCATGATGTTTTGTATCTCAAGAAGCCCCATCTGTCTGTGTCCATGATTTTTAGATCATACAAACATCTTGGAAATCTTCACTTACCTGAAAGTTCACTCATGTGTAATAGGAGAAGGAAGGCTAAGTGCTGTGGTGATATGGTGCCTTTATTCCTTTGTCAAACAATTGGCTAGAGTTCAAGGTGTGCTAAGAATATCAGATTGAAAATGTTAGCCAGTGCCTTTGAAAGCAAAGTTAGAATCAGAAAAGGATGTTATTTTCTTTATGTAGGGTAGAAATGGATCAAAATGCAAAAAAACCCCAAAACCCTGCCTGGCCTTCCTCAGAATTCCACAGTATGTGCCAGTTGTAGCTATCCTGACTTGTGAAGGGTTTCATCATCTTTACCAAAAACATTCCTATCCCCATTTATTTTGCCTGAAATGTGACAATTTTTACCAAGCACAGCGAGAAGCTTCAAGGTAGTATATGTCAATTATTTATGAACTAGATTCAGTAAGTCACCACCCACGAGAGTGACTGCACTGGCTTTGACAGTGCTATTTGCTTCAGTAATTACAAGTAGAGTCCACAGTTTGATGCGGAGCTTACCATCCCCTTAAATACGAAGAGAGGGCAATCCAATAAACCTTATCTTTGTAATTTTATATTTCATATAGTGATGCACTTAACATGTATATTTGCTGTAAACCTGATACTAATTTATTGTTAGTACCAACAAACATTTTGTTGCTATTCTTCTCCTGACATGTATTTGTAAATCATAAATTGTGAGTCCAACAGAGACAGAAATTTTATTCTAGAGTCACTCTCAATCACAAAAAGAAAACAATAATATAAAAATTGAAATGGTAACAACTTCCCATGGTCACCTACTGCAGACTCCAAATTCTTCAGTGTTTCATCTCAGTCTTGTGAAAATAGAAGATCCTTTGGAATAATGGTGAATACATACATCTTGTATTCTGCTTCATTATGTATGAACAGTTTTAAAACATGTAGAAAAGCTACATTCAGAACATCCAAGAGTCCTATTATTTCACATTTTGACTTTCCACTAAAAGCAATGAACATTTTTTTATGCCCTTGCTTTAGAAATTGCAGACTTTCTGCAGAGTTTAACAGTTCTCTTTGGTATAAAAAAGAAACAGTGCATCTTACTCTTGACCCAAAGGGATTTTCTGTGCAGAGAAGTGAATATGTGCTGAAACAGTGTGTCAATGGCTTCAAATACTGCAGTGAGGTTTCCTATAAAATGGGAGGGGCAGAGGGAGGGAGGGGTAATTGAGAAGATCCCAGAAGAGCAAAATCCTATTCACAAGTGGTTGAAATTCAGCAGAACAAAAAAGCAAAGTTGGTGTTCAGGTGACAAGAAAGACAGGAAAAGTCACACACCAACTCTAGGACACGAAGAGAGAAGCTTGAAAGCTCTATCAGCTACCTGGAGAGTTCTTAAAGACATGTACATGTCTTGATATCTGTGGCAGAAGAGCTGGAGGAAGGAAAAGAAAGGTTTGGCTTCAGGATTAAAAACCTCTCTGAAAACCTTCCTTCCTTGACTGCTATTGAATAGAAGAACCAGGTTTTATGAGGAAAAGCAGAAATATCTGGGCTATGTTAGGATGTATGTATATAATAAATGTATATATAAAGACACAGGGGTATACATGCCTAGATGCATACATATATGTCTCTATATGTATATACTCAGATTTATTTAAAGATGTAGAGACTATTACGCAGATGTTTTAATGCAAGTGACTATTCATTTGGGTTTTTATTTTCTTAACTCATAAGACCTTGCATTTCCCTTGTAGGTATTAGGATGGTTTCTGTTCATGTTTTCTGGGGATTCCACCACTGACAAGCGTCCACAATTTCACCCACCTTTATTAAGGAACTATTCAATTGACTGGAAAGTTCTAGGATTAATGAATAATTATGACTTCATATAGAACTTAAACTAAAACTTGATTGATATGTTTATATGTAAGATGGTGAAGTCTCCAACTGGCAATCAAACATGTCTTCAAGCCCACCGTTTACTTAAGCAAAATAAAAAATTGAGGATATATCCAACAAAACATGCTTGAGAGGAAGGGGGAGAAAGTGATTGTCCGAGTCTCTGAATTCACACTTCTGTGCCCACCATGCTCCCTACACAGAAGGACAGTAGAGAATTTGTAAAACATCTGTGATAACTGAGATTGTTGTAAATTTACAGTACACTTAGTTTTCAGTCAGGCTTTTTTACCTAGAGGTAGCAGGATTTGACTCTTCGTTAATTTTATTGTTGCAGGCAACATGGCCTAAAGAAGTCAGCAAGGCAAAATTTACTCAGAGGGGAAATAGTTTTCCTTGGATCAGCTGAAAAAGAAATTTTGCCATGTGAGGAAGAGGTTCTGCACCCAAAAGAATTTTTATTTTCATCTGTTCCCTCAACCAGTCTAAATACAAATTTTGACTGAATCTGGTGTTTACCTATATTGTTTACCAAAGACAAATCTGATTTTTCTTGGAAGGTGAATAGCCTGTCCATAGGAAGGGAATAAATGGTTCAGACAGTTCCTGGTGGAATGCAGGTTCAAGCACAAGATGCAGAGAAAGTTTGCAGGGCCCTCTTCCCACACTGGTCAGCAAGCACTTAAATTGTATTGGAGCAACATCTGCAGGAAATTAGTTCTCTCTAGTTTCACTGTCCCTGTGGAGGAAAGATTGAAACACTCTCTTTGGAGGGCCTGCAGAGACTTTCCAGGTGTTAGGACATCTAATTGAATCAGTTAATATAACTCAATGAATCCCCAGTATCAATAAATGTTGCGGGATAAACAGATTGGGAGCAGCTCTGCTGAGAAGGATGGTGCTGGTGAAGGAGAGCCTGGGCAAAACCCAGCAATGTGTGATCACAGCCCAGAAAGTCAGATGTGTCCTGGGCTGCATCCAAAGCAGTGCAGACAGCAGGACGAGGAGGGGATTCTTCCCTGGTGAGACTTCACCTGCAGTGCTGCATCCAGCGCTGAAGTTCTCAGCACTGCGATGGCATTGACCTCTTGGAGCATGTCTAGGGGAAGGACAAAAAATATGATCAGAGGGCTGTACCACCTCTCCTACAAGCAAAGGCTGAAAGAGTTGGGGCTGTTCAGCCTGGAGGAGAGAAGGCTCTGGGGAGATTATATTCTGGCACCTCAATACTTAAAGAGCATGTATAAGAAAGAGAGGGACAGATTTTTAAACAAGCCCTAAAGAAATAGCACAAGGTGTAGTGGTTTTAAACTAAAAGGAGGTAGATTCAGACTAGATATGACTTATCCCTGCAAATTTTCAAGGTCACGTTTGACAGGGCTCTGAGCAACCTGACCTTTTTGAGTATGTTGAATGATGCTCATTGCAGCGTTTTGAAGTAGGTGACCTTAGAGTGTTCGTNCTGAAGTTCTCAGCACTGCGATGGCATTGACCTCTTGGAGCATGTCTAGGGGAAGGACAAAAAATATGATCAGAGGGCTGTACCACCTCTCCTACAAGCAAAGGCTGAAAGAGTTGGGGCTGTTCAGCCTGGAGGAGAGAAGGCTCTGGGGAGATTATATTCTGGCACCTCAATACTTAAAGAGCATGTATAAGAAAGAGAGGGACAGATTTTTAAACAAGCCCTAAAGAAATAGCACAAGGTGTAGTGGTTTTAAACTAAAAGGAGGTAGATTCAGACTAGATATGACTTATCCCTGCAAATTTTCAAGGTCACGTTTGACAGGGCTCTGAGCAACCTGACCTTTTTGAGTATGTTGAATGATGCTCATTGCAGCGTTTTGAAGTAGGTGACCTTAGAGTGTTCGTCTCCCAAAACAATTTAGGATTTTACCTCAATTCTTTGGAGAAGGCTTTGACAAGCCAAATCTGAACTAGATCTCTTTCTTCTCAACAAGTCTTTGTCAAGAATAAAAATTAGTAGTGTGGAGTAGGCCATGTCAACTGGTCTGCCTGACTGAAAGTAAACAGAGACCAGTTGAGACTGTCTTATTTAACCAAATTGTCTTGGATGGTAGAAGATAGAAATTTGTCTCCTTTTCTTGATCCCACATATTTTCTCCAATTTCTGATTATTGGGTGGCATTTATCACCCACATTCCTCTTCCACATTTTGGGGGGTGAAGGGGTGTGCATGAATGCGTGGTAACTCTATTTGACAATATGTTTTGCAGGATGGGTATTGTGTTATCTCTGCCTTTTTCCTTATGTGAGTACTTAGGTTCTTCTTAGGTAACTCAGGAGTGAACCTTTAACAGCTGTCTGTTGTTAAGTGTGTCTCCAACTCAACTCTGTTTCTTTCCAGTGAAACAATTTGTCATATGTCAGGTAATGTGCATAAAATTGTACTGTACAATTCTACAGAGAGGCTGTTCTGCCCCGTCTAGAGCAGGATGTGTTTAAATGAATGAATTAATCAGGGCATTCAATTTCTATCTTCCCTGATTTTCCTCTATAAATCATCTTCATTTATTTCATCCTTAATTGTGAAGTTATGACCTCATGTTTTGAAACCTTTTCTTTTATCTCATTATAAACCTAAAACATTTGCACATATCATCTTTAATTGACACCTCAGTGTGACATCAGCAAATGGAGAGGAAATAGACGACTGAGAAGAGCACAATGTTCTAGTCATTGCATCAATTATTTTTCACCAAACCACTGGGGACATTTGGGATTTTGTAATTGACTTCGGGTAGGAGAATTTTAAAATGAGGTCATGAAATAAGCCAGACAATTCCTTAAATCAACACCCCAGAAACGAAAGTTTTCTTGTACACTTTGATGTCAGTCACAAGTAAATTTTCATTTACTGGTGCCAAGGGCATAAATCTGGGTTTTACAGTTCCCCAGAACCTGGGGTATATTTTGTATCCCTTACCTTGTTTTGTCCAGTAAAATGTGATATAAAATTTCATGTGGAGTATTCAATGTATGATGGATTCACAAACCACTAACATCACAAGTTATATTAAATTGGGGAAAGAAAATTAACAAAAAGAGCTTGCAAATTTTTATCCCCTGTCCTAACAGCTGTTTGTCCTTTATAAGATTATGAATGCTTTAATCAAAACAGATCTAGACACGACCTTTTTCAAATTAATATTGATGGGTACTGTGTTGAATCCATTCAAGCTAAAGAATAGTGTTTAAATTCTTTTTCCTCACTATAATTTCTAGAAAACAAGAAAATTAGGAAGATGGGGAACTACTCCCATGCTATCTTTTTATCCTACCATATAAAAGATAAAGAGTTCTAGGTTTTTTAAAACTCAGCTATTTCCAGGAAGGTTTTCTATTATTTGCTGTACTTGTCTTTGAAATGCAAATTTCAGAAATATTATATTAAAACAATTTCAACAACCTTGACATTTCAGTGTGTGGTGTGTGAAATTTAACTTTGCATACTGCTCTCTATGATCTTGCAGGAGTAAGTAACAGCACGGTAGCTAAACCATATAGCTTAAGAACCTAGATCACTGCTTTGAAAATGTAATAAAAAATCTAGGGGTATAAGACACAATCCTCCAATCCCAGCCACTGAAGTTCACAATATATTGAGTCTGTCAAACCTTTAACATTAAGAATAATCTTTGTCCTTGAAAAAACATAATAAATCAGCTTGTTTAAGTCATTTGTCTCCCATAATTTTGGGGCTGAGAAGGAAAAAAATGTAATGTTGAACAATTTTGTTTTCAGGCTAGGAATTAACTATGAAGCTGTATCCATGTATCTTCAGAGATTATTATTTAGGAAAGTTTCTTTTTGTTGTTATTACTTTGGCAAGTTTTCAAGCAAAACACGGCTATGCTTTACAAAATATGGTTGTATATAATTTCACTACAGTGCACTGTGTGCTCTTAATCTGTTACAGGCACATCAAACCTTGCAAAATAACTCAGCATTTCAATTTAGTTGCTCTACATCTAATATCTCAGCAACAGCTTGCTGCAGTGCAAAACACCAATGAGAGAAACAGGAACAAGAGTCATTTCTCCAGTAGCATCTGGGCTTACAATTATTTTCAAATATACTATGGAAGTCCTAGGTAAGATGAGCATAATATCAGTTTAATAATAACTAATCTAAATTAATCTACATTAAATCTATCATTAATCTACATTAACAATACTATTTTTAACAAACATAAAGTATTTTATTGGCTTTTATTTTCAGCTATGTATTTTTCCTTTTTTTACAGAACCAATTGTAATATATTAATAAATAGGGTATGAGTTCCCTTTGCTTGAAAAAAGCAAATTTTTCTCTTCAGGAGATAGCCGTGATTAGCTTTTTCTCCTTCCACTGTATTTTATCAAACAAAGTCTAATTTGTCTCTATGAGGAAGGATCAGTGCTTGAAAAAATTATTGAACTGGGCAAAATGTAGAAATTAATATGGTAATGAAACATTCAGAACTGTCTGAACTTTTTGTGACTTTGAAACTACTTGTCCCAAACATATATCTCTACTACAGGAAACATGTCTCACTACCTGTTTCAGTTAGATGAATGTTTAATTGTTGCTAGTTAAAATAATAAGTTGTGAATGGTAAGTTGTTCGAACCTAGAATTCAAACAGCAAAATAAATAACCATGTTTGTTGCTATGGTGCAGCCCATGTTCAGGGCAAGCAGCTCTGAACAGGTTGATTTCCCCTCGCAAGATTCTCTCCCTGAGGGTGGATCCAAAGAAGGGACTGCAGCACAGCAACATCTACTCCTTGCCTGTCCATCACACAACCTCAGACCCTGTGGCAGGCCTGCGTGGTTGGAAATTCCCTCCAGCTCTATGGATATTAGCCAGTCTGATTTTGTACCTCACCTGAGATGTTCCTATTGGTTTCATGTCATGTGTCATCAATTCCTGATTGGATAATTATATTGTACCATCCCCGGAGTTGTAACCCCTTAAAAGCAACAACCAGAGAGCAGCAAGGGGTCTCTTTGTCCAGCTTCCCTTCAAGATAAAATCTCCCTGCTCCTACAGGGCAGAGAAATAAACTTGGAATGCAGCAAATGAGAGTCCACTCTTTGCTCTTTGTCTTTGCCTCTGCCTAGAAACTGCCTGATGCTAATGGCCCTCGGATCAGACAGGGAAACTGAGGCACGGAACCTCAGTTACCTAAAACACCGTC